>CALSBZ010040997.1:0-25665 GCA_943591055.1 Gobionotothen gibberifrons
TTAAGCTAAATTATGCCATTACAACATTGATTTAATTACCAACACTATCTGATACTTTTGTGACCGGTGTCTGTCTGCATTGTGTATGTTTCTCAAAGAGGACGGCGGACGGTATTTTAATTAGGTCATCCCAAACAATGCCACAAGTGCGCACGGGCGCAGTGCACTCACACAACGGCGCAGACAGCTATACAAAAAACTACCACTATGCTTAGTCCTACTTTAGATACTGTACTGCAAAAAGCAGACGGCGCTGCTTCTCTCTCTCTCTCTCTATCTCCACTTTCAAAATCTATTTAAATCTCAAAACAAACAAACAAAATTCCCAAAGTTGTCCTGAAATTAACTTATTAAATAAACGAAACGAAAAATATAGCCTACTCAGGGGTGGATCTAGGGTGGCAGGAGATTTTGAGGGATGGCATCCCCTGGCAGAAGTATATGCTGATTTAATCGCAGTCATATCAATCAATGTTAACTTGGAAAGCCAAAATATTGATATTTTAACTGAATAACAATAGGTGACATAATTGTGGCACATCAGTAAAGCCTTAAATAGAGATATATAAGGTGGCAGACATAATTGAATGCATTTTAACTGAACAATAACTGAATTAGTTTGTTTCACTCTTAGACCAGCAGGGGAACCAAATCTATGCAGACTGCTGCAATAAGTACATTAATTAACTGTCTCATTGATGTTTGTCTGAATTAATATGATAATATTAACAATCATATTATTCCTATCAGCTGTCAATCACTGTTATGATGCGGCGATTACCATCTTGTTCAGCAAAACGCCTCACAAACTGATTAAGATCCAAAGCTTTAGTGCGTCTTGATTCAATGCTGAGTACAGCCAAACTTGACAGTCTCTTCTCTGTCATTGTAGACTGCAAATCCCTCGTTCCAGTAAGTCCGGATGCTTCTCGTTTTGCGCCGTCCAGTTCAAATGAAATCGCCGGCAATCATATTTCCACACTCTCGCCAGGGCCGGGGGAGGGGTTACAAGGCTTGTGTCTTGTGGTGCATTCACTTGCACTCGGACATTAGAGACTTTCTCTCATAAATGTCCGATGAGCCCAACGACCACTACCCCACTGCCTGATATCATTAGAAAGCTAGGAATCTCCTCTTTCCAACAGTGTATACAACTCAAATGTGTCTTTGGGTCAATGCGACTGATTTCAATAGAGCAAGTCACATATGAGGTGGTCCCCGAAAATCCTTGATAATAAAAAGTGGATTTTATTTTGCTTTTTTCCACGGACCACCTGCAGTACCCTGACCACAGTTTGAGAACCGCTGTTATAGAGAACAGTGTAGATCTTCCCTATTGACACCAGGATTAACCTAGTCTAAAATAAGGAACATTAATAGTGTGATATAGGCACAGATATAAGATCAATAATACACTTTATTTTAGTGCACCTTTCAAAGCATTTAATGTCACCTTAAAATACAATAAAAAATAAAATATGAGTGGCATTACAATAGCATTACAATACAAACATGTAAGAAACCACAGAGGAAAATGACATTCAAAGGAGCAATTAAAGCGAGTGAAGCCAGTTTGAACACATTATCTTTTAGGCTTGCTTGAAAATAACACAGTGTCTGATGTTATATCATTACTGTCATATTATTGCTTACTATTCGTGGTTATCAGACACTTAAACAACAGAGAAGGTTTTAAGAAATAGGACTATACTGACAAATGGCATATTATCCTGTCATTGTCTGTTCTATAGGAAGGAGGAACATAGCAGAGTGGGACTGCACTCAAAAACGGAAGTTTGTTCCAATACGAAGATTGTGACTATCTGAAAAGTGTCCTTAAAACGAGCCTCCTCGCAATTGTATGCACATTATTTATTCAGCCGTTTGCTGTTTAATCTGATGGGAAATATATCATTCAAAAGAGAGAGAAAAGCTTATTAAACTAGACGAACGCTCAATACAGGCGATGACGTCACGTTTGCTCGTCCCCGCGAACAGGGCTTCAATCTACGGCAAGGCTTCAATCTACAGCACAACACCGGTCACTCACCAAGACAGCTGCCCTGTTCTCCACTGGTTCTCCTCACACCAAAGCTCAATTTCTCGCTGATGGCCATTATTTCTTCTAATCCTTGGCTGCTCCTGGTCTCTTGGACGCCTAGCAGGCTCATAATTATAATCATATGCATTCGAATATTTATTATACTTCTGTGTCAAAACTAGCATTGTGATCCATGTTTATTACTACGGTAAACCGGCCGCTCTCCCCCATGTTACGTCACACGCGGGAGGTCACGTGTGTGACATAAAAAGCAAAGATGCGGAAGTAAAAATGTCTTACAAAAACGACGCCAGATGTCACTGTAGTGTATATTTATGTGAAATTCGAGTACTTTATTAATGTGTTAATGATTTTAATCAGCTACGTAATGAATGTTAAGGCTTGGGTTAGCGTGTAAGCGAGTGGTAGCTACATCGGTGCTAACGATGCTAATCGTAGCCTCCAAGTTAAAACCATAGACTGTATATAATATAGAGGTTAAAACGAAATAGACAAGTGTTAAGCGTTAAGTGGGATAATACTGTAGAACAAACGGCTTCTGTTTGAGGTTGATAAAATAAGGTCATCCTGGTAACTTAGAGATATTTTTATTATGTAGGTAGGAGCTGTATGCATCGCTAAGGTTAATTTAAATTGGCTATGCTCAAGTATGTAGACAAGCTAATGTCGAAGTAGTGTATGTGAAATCAACCTCACAATAAGATGTGTGTATATTACAATTATTAATGTCATATTTCAAGATGATTACTTAGATATTACAATATGGTTGGATGAGCTGTAGTTCATTATTGAGCTTACACATTAATGTCATATCTGAAGAACGAACCCAAACCTTGTTGTTTTTATTAATTGCATTACCAAATTGGTATCAAATAAACAGTAAGCATTGGTAACACAACTTCCAAAGTTACAGTAAAATAAAAAGGACCCTGACTCGGGACAATACACAATCCAACATGTTCAACAGAAGAGAATAAGTTATATTGTTTGTACACATGGTACTTTACATATATATCTGTTTGTTTAAAGTTTCCAGGTGATGCAGACAGGCTGGACCAGAGAGTGAGAGACAGAACTGGACTCCTCACAGCAGTGAACTTCAGTACTAAGGTATAAAGACTCTTTTTGTCATACTGTACAAAGAATCAAGAAAGATATTGGTTTAAATAAATGAAGTATTGACTTTAATACACTGATATACATTCCATTAAACAATACTAAATACAATATCACCTACACATCAGTTAAAGGGGACCTATCATGCAAAATGCACTCTTGTACGTCTTTTATACATGAATGTGTGTCCCCGGTGTGTCAGGGAACTCACCAAGTGTCAGAAAATACAACCCTCTCTCTTTTCCTCCATACCCAAATCTCAAAAAAAGGGGCTGCAACGGATCTGATACAGACTGATCCAGATTTGAATTATTTCCTACGTCACAAAAGGGGTGCTCCGCTTAGTGGTCAATTCTCCACCTTTCAGGGGAATGAGAGGTTGGGCCACGGCCGGCCATTGCCGCTCGAAAGCGCTGTAGTACATATGCCAGGCCTGTAAGTGGCGCTGTAGTCTGCCACAAAAGCAGCGAAGAAGACTTCCCGTGCATGGTTGCCCTTCTGTTTATTCTCCGCTGTGGCTCTTTTTCTCCCTCCCCGAGGCAAGCGTTTGCGCCTCCTGCTTTAAAACAAATGAATAATGACTATATAATCATATGTAAGGGATAATGTGCAGCGACGCGGTCATTATCCCGCTTATTACATGGCCACATGCTCAACAAAATAACAATATTACTCCCAATATTAATTGAAATGCTTTATAGATTTAGAAAATGATTCTATTGATTTAAAAAATAGTTGTATGTATTGATTTAAATTGACATGCATCCACTAAGAAAAATGGTCCGTTGTTACTGTTTGAACTAACGTAGCAATGGCAGGAACTGCTTCAATAGCGTTTTTGAGGAGCTTTTTGATTTTGAAAACATCGTTGCTTGCTTTAAAAGTAGCACAATTCATTATGTCAAACATTGGAAAGTATCTAGATATCCCTGCCCTAATGCCAAAGTAACTGGCAACTGAATATGTGTCGCCGTTTAATGTCTATGTCTGGACCGCTGCGTAAAAAGGAGGGTTTCTGCCCCATTACTTCTCTTCTTACTTCTATAAGAATAAAACACGGAGGACGGAGATCTCTTTTTCTCCCCCTCTTCTGACAGCCCAGCAGCTGATCTCAAATCAGCTCCCCTCTCCTGCAGGGGGGCGTGGTCAGCTGCAGCTCACAGAATCAGCCCCCTGCAAAAACAGCGCTGGAAAGAGCAAATAGAGCGAAATGGGGCATGGCTAAAATGCAGGATCTGTTTGGTATTTTGAAAAAAAACTATATTTATATACTTTATGGCCCTACAGTATATTGTTCAAATATAGCATGATATGTCCCCTTTAAGTTGAGGGTTTTTTCCATGCAAAAAGTTACATTTAGATGTTAACAAGCAATATGATTTTATCAGCTTTCTAATTTAATGTATTGAAGGCAAAGATATTTAACACATAGTGAGAACTGCTACTATTTATCTCTCAATATTGTCTGTAAAAAACATGGTAAAAGTTATTCTTTCAGTGAGACAACAGCTTCTACAGTTGCACTACTTTTTGATAACAGTTAAATATTATTTTTATAATAAAATATATTTCAATGTTGATGAACTTCATACTGTTCATTCATAATCTGATTGTCTTTGTAGCTCACTGTTGAAACAAAAAAAAACATAATTATATCTACAGCCCCTAAACACACAAACACACCGCTTTCATAAATAGCACACTTGTTCTGCAATAATATGTTTTATGTTTCCTGTAATTTTTGACACAGTTGAAAAGATGTGTTTTGAGGCGGGACTGAAATACTGTGATGGATTCAGAGTCACGGAGAGCTTGGGGGAGGGAATTCCAGAGCCTACGAGCTGCCACTGTGAAGGCTCTGTCTCCAAAGCTGCAGAGTGTGGATGTGGGAATGGATAGGAGTCCGGCTGCGGTGGATCTGAGGGACCATGGGGGTTGATAAGGAGTGAGAAGGTTTGTGAGATAAGGGGGGGCCATATGGTGGAGTGCTTTGTAGGTGAGGACCAGAATTTTGTAGTTGATGCGATGGGAGACAGGAAGCCAGTGGAGGTCTTTGAGGACTGGGGTGATGTGATGCCATGATGTATGCGTAAGGAGACGTGCAGCTGCATTTTGAACCCGTTGGAGTGTGTTGAGGGATGTAGTGCTGATGCCGTAAAGAAGTCAGTTGCAGTAGTTGAGGCGGGAGGAAATTAAGGCATGGATTAGTCGTTCGGCTGCGGGGAGGGTGAGAGAGGGGAGGATTTTTGCAATATTGCGGAGGTGGAAAAATTAGGTTTTGACTGTTTGGCGGATGTGAGGTTCAAGGGAGAGGGTGGGGTCAAAGATTACGCCAAGGTTGCGTGCCTGATTGGAGGGGGAAACAATTGTGCCATCAATGGTGAGTGTTATGTTAGTGACCTTGCTGAGGGTGGATTTGAAGCCGATTAGGAGGAGTTCTGTGTTGTTGCTGTTCAGTTTGAGGAGGTTATGTTGCATCCAAGTTTTAATAGCTGTCAGACAGGAATCGATGTGGGTTATGGAGGGATTTGGTGCTGAGGTAGATCTGAGTGTCATCAGCATAGCAGTGGAAGTCCAGGTTGAAGTGGCGGAGTATCTGACCGAGGGGGAGGATGTAAATGATGAAGAGGAGGGGGCCAAGTACTGATCCTTGAGGAACCCCTTGGGTGACTGAGGCTGTGGCAGAGGAGTGGTTGGGGAGGGAGATGAAGTGGGATCGTTCAGTGAGGTAGGACTGGAGCCATCTGAGTGCAATACCTTCAATACCAATGTCACGAGTCGGGTGAGCAGGATGTTGTGGCTCACGATATCGAAGGCTGCACTCAGGTCGAGGAGGATGAGAATATTGAGGGAACCAGTGTCAGCAGAGGTGAGGAGGTCATTGAGGACTTTGACGAGTGCAGTTTCTGTGGTGAGGACGAAATCCAGACTGAAGGGGTTCGTAAAGCTGGTTGGTTTGGAGATGGCAGTGAATTTGTTTGGCTACAATGCGTTCAAGAGTTTTTGAGAGGAATGGTAGGTTGGAAATGGGGCGGTAATTAGTGAGGGAGGAGGGATCAAGACCGGGTTTTTTGAGGATTGGAGTAACGGAAGCAGTTTAGAAGGCAGAGGGGATGATTCCATGGGACAGCGAGGAGTTGAAAAGGTTAGCAAGATAGGGGCAGAGGACGGGGAGGCAGGACTTCAGGAGAGGAGTGGGTAGAGGGTCAAGGGAGCAGGTTGTGGGATTTGAGGAACCGATCAGATGGAGTATTTCAAGTGGGGTAACCAGGTTGAACTGGGAGAGGCGGCACTAGGGAGGAGGAGTTAGGAGGTCAAGGGAGATGGGGGGAGAAGTGGTGGAGGTTGGGGGAGATTCTTGTATATCAGATGGAGCTGAGAAGGAGTGGTTAATGGCGTTAATTTTGTCTGCGAGAAACTGGAGGAATGAGCTGCAAGTAGCGGAAGTAGAAGTAGGGAGGTTATCAGCATGGGGTTTGAAGAGCTTGTTAACTGTGGAGAAGAGGGTCCTGGGATTACGGGAGGGGTCAGTGAAGATGTTGGAGAGGTAGGCAGATTTAGCAGCAATAAGAGCATCTTTGTATGCATTGAGATGGAGTTTGTAGCTTATGTAATGGACTGTGAGGGATGATTTCTTTGAAAGACGTTCAACAAAATTAACGGCTCTCCTACCTGAAGTCTCTGACTTCCCAGAACAGGTTTTGAGGGTGTATGGAGTGGAGTTACCTTTGACTTCAAAGAGGTTGAAGAACTCTGTCTTGGCTAGTGACTTACTTTGTTCGTTCAACACTGCATACATCTTCATTGCCTTCTCCTTTTCCCCTGCAGGATATGCTTTCACCAAGATGATTTTGGAACATGAGCGTAAGCTGTAACCCTCCCCACACACCTCCGTACACTTTGAGGTCACTGATGAAGATGAGCTTTCACTTTGCTCCCCGCTTTCGTCTTTCCCAGCCGTAGCACTCTGAGTGTTTAAAGGAGGAGGGCCTGGATGCAGTGCGGCGATGTGTCCGTCACTGTTGCACTCGAAGCATTTGACAATCGGTTTGCAATATTTTGCCATGTGTTGAAAATACCCATAACATCTATAACAGATGCGATTGTCTCTGAGATATGCTTTGCGGTCTTCAAGAGTTTTCTCTCTAAAGAGCTTACATTTTTTCAGTGGGTGTGGCTTCTTGTGAATTGGACACTGACGACTGCTTTGGGTGTCTGATGGCTCTTCTGGGATGTCTGTTTTGTGAACAGTCACAGAGGCTTTCACTAGCAGGTACCACGCCAAGGATGGAGACAAGCAGTGGCCGGAAGTTTTGCCGGATATAAATAGGGGTGGCCGTGGTTTGAGGCGGAGTTTTAGGCGTGGCCAGTGGCGGCCGGTCACCCCACCTCTTCCCACATAAAAATTAAAAAAATTAAAAAAATGAAAAATATATATTTAAAAAAAATTTTTTTATTTGAATTTGAATTTTTAATAAAAAAGGTAAATATTATATAATTTGTATCAGTAAAATGTATAATCTACAATAAGATCTTGTTTAAAATTGTGTTACGATGTCTAAAGTTACTGATAAATCACATGTTTCCTGCCTGGCCTTGCCCATGTCTTACCATCATTACCCTCTCTCGCCTGGGCGCTAAGAAATCAGCCTTCATCCAGTGCAGCAGCAGCCACTAGCAGCTGACTGTTGCGAAACATAATTTCAGCCAATCAGCGTCGTCAAATCTGATTATCACCGGGCGCCAATGTCAGCGCCGGTCCAATCTGTGAGTAGTTTGGACAGTGACTCGTATCCGGGTGACGCACTAGCCGCAGAGGATAATAATAATAATAATAATAATACATTACATTTATAAAGCGCTTTTCCTGGTGCTCAAAGCGCATACAAGCAAGTAAAACAGAATAACAACAAAAGTAGAAAGTGCTAAGCTAGGAGGAATAAGGGCAAGGGGTTAGTTGATTAGGAGTTGAAGGCAAGAGTGAAAAGGTGAGTTTTGAGGGATTGTTTGAACGACGTGAGAGTGTCGGCGGATCGGACGTGGCTGGGGAGGGAGTTCCAGAGTGTGGGGGAGGCTGCTGCGAAGGCCCTGTCACCCCAGGTCCGGAGCTTTGTCCTGATGGGCTGCAGTAGGTTAGCTTCAGCAGACCTGAGGCGACGGGTGGGGGTGTGTCGTTGGATGAGGTCACAGAGGTAGGGGGGGGCAAGGTTGTTGAGGGCTTTGAAAGTGAAAAGTAATATTTTAAAGTCAATGCGGTGTTTGATGGGGAGCCAGTGGAGGTCATGGAGGATAGGGGTGATGTGGTCGGAGCGTCGGGTGGAGGTGAGCAAGCGGGCAGCTGAGTTTTGGACATACTGAAGTTTTTTTAGTGTGAATGCAGGTGATCCAAAAAGTATGCTGTTGCAGTAATCCAGTCGGGATGTTATAAAGGCATGGATCAGAGTTTCAGCAGCAGTCGATGAGAGGGAGGGTCTGATGCGGGCGATGTTCTTTAAATGGAAGAATGCGTTTTTTGTGACCTGGTTGACGTGAGGGAGGAAAGTGAGGGTGGGGTCAAGGATGATGCCAAGGTTACGGATGTGAGTGGAGGGGTTGACAATGGAGCCATCGATGGTAAGAGAAAAATCTTGGGTTGAGCGGGTAAGTGAGTTTGGGCCAATGATTATAAGTTCCGATTTGTCACAGTTAAGTTTTAGAAAATTGTTTTGCATCCAAATTTTAATGTCAGTGAGGCAGGTGCTGAGCTGGGAGTGTGTGGTTGGAGAAATTGATTTTGTTGAGAGGTAGAGCTGTGTGTCATCAGCATAACAGTGGAACTGGAGTTGGTGTTGACGGAGGATTTGTCCAATTGGGAGGATGTAGATGATGAAAAGAAGGGGACCAAGTACAGAACCCTGAGGGACGCCTTGATTGACGGGGGCAGTGGGGGATTTGGAGTTGTTAATGGAGATGAATTGATGTCTGTCAGAGAGATAGGATTTAAACCAGGAGAGGGCAGTACCGGTAATGCCAATGGAAGACTGGAGGCGGTTGATGAGGATGGAATGGTTGATCGTGTCAAATGCGGCTGTTAGGTCAAGGAGAATGAGAATAGAGAGGGAACCAGAGTCAGCAGAGAGGAGAATGTCGTTGGTCACCTTGAGTAGGGCAGATTCTGTGCTGTGGCGAGTACGGAAACCAGATTGAAAAGGTTCATGAAGGTTATTGCAGTCCAGATGGGATTTTAGTTGGGAGGCAACAATTCGCTCCAGAATTTTTGACAGGAATGGGAGGTTAGAGATGGGCCGGTAGTTATTGAGGGAATCAGGGTTGAGACCAGGTTTTTTGAGTATGGGAGTGACAGCAGCGAGTTTCAGATCAGGGGGGACGAGTCCAGTGGACAGAGAGGAGTTAATGATTGTGGTGATAAGATGAATGAGTTGGGGGAGGCAGGCCTTGACAAGGGTGGAGGGCATGGGGTCCAGGATGGAAGTTGAGGTATTCATGCCGGTGACTTGGGCAACTATGTCCAGTGAGGTAATTTGTCTGAAGGCTGTAAAAGGGTGGCTGGAAGGAGGAGGGTAGGCAGGTTCCGGAAAAGGATGGGTGGTGGACGAGACGGAGGAGTTGGCTATGTTGCTGTGTATTATTTCAATTTTGCTTTGGAGGAATGAGAGGAAGGATTCACACTTTGAGGTGGTGAAGGATTTGGAGATATTATCCATGGGGTTGAGGAGCTTGTTAATAGTTGAAAAAAGGGACTTTGGGTTATTGCTTCCAGATTGTATTACAGAGGAGTAGTGGGAGGAGCGTGCACTGTTGAGGGCATCTTTGTACTGCTGTTGGTGCAGTCTATATATGTCTTTGTGGATAGTGAGACCAGTTCGTTTAGCATGTCTTTCGAGCTGGCGTCCTTTAGTTTTGAGGCAACGGAGATGATCTGTGTACCAGGGGGCCGAGTGAGTGAAAGAGACATACTTGGTTTTTATTGGAGCGAGTTGGTTGAGACAGGAGGAGAGAGCATTGTTGTAGGTGTTGACCAGATCAGTAGGGGAAACATTCTGGGTGACGGTGGAGTCAGGGATGGTGTCAGCCAGTAGGGAGGAGAGGGAGGAGGGGTGTATGGACTTGATATTCCGGAATTGTATGGTGCGCTTCTGCTTGATGAGGGGGGTTGGGGTTAGGATGTCCATGACGAGGGCCAGGTGATCGGAGATGGTGAGGTCATAGGTGGTCAGGTTGCTGATGGCGATGCCAGTGGTGCAGATCAGGTCCAGTGTGTGACCTTTTTTATGCGTGGGAAAATCAACATGTTGTGTGATATTGAAACAGTTGAGTATGTCCAGGAGTTCTGAAGCGGTATTGGAGTCGTTTGAGTCGACATGAATATTGAAATCACCAAGTAATAATACAGATGGAGAGATAGAGCAAAGTTGTGTGAGGAATTCAGCAAGATCCGAGGGGAAAGCAGGGTTTGGTTTGGGGGGACGGTAGATGACTGCTGTAACCAGGGGTTTTGGACCAGACAGTTTAAATGCAAGGTGTTCAAATGAGGAGGGGCAAGGGATGTTTATTGCAATTGTTTTTATATTATTTCTTAGAATTGTGGCAATTCCACCTCCACGCCCATGGTGGCGTGGTTTTTCAATATATGTGTATCCTGGGGGTGTTGTCTGGTTGAGGGAGAAGTATTCCTGTGGTTTTTGCCAAGTTTCTGTGATACAGAGAAAGTCCAGATTATTGTCAGTGATGAATTCATTGAGAATGAGACCCTTGTTGTTTAGAGACCGGGTGTTAAACAGAGCAAGTTTAAGATGAGGTTGAGTTTGAACAGGCTGGGGTGCTTTGGGAAGGGGGCGTAGGCAGGCAGAGTGCACGTGTTGGTTGTTGTGATGATGAAATGGAGGGGGTGTGTCAGTGCGCGCAGCAGACCAGATTGATGAGATGGAATGACCGGACCGGGAGTAAACAAACTTTCGTCCGGAGCTTCGGTGAATGTATTTGGGTCGTTGTAGCAGTCCATGTTTACTGATGGCGGAGATCATCGTCGGGCATGGTGGAGTGGATGTGTGTTTTAGCTGGAGAAGTTCCGCGATGGAGTATGACAGAGTCATGTCGGCCGGGAAGGATGCAGCTCACAACGAACCTCTTGAGAGGATTAATGTCAGACAGCAGGAAAGCACACATCATGGCAGGTGATCGGGGTGAGTAGCGAAGTTTCTGTTGACAATCAGTGATTTTGCGGGAGTCAGTGGAATGAGACAAAAAGAAGGAGAGCGGTCCAATGCTAGCGTTAGCATGTAGCCACCCGGTGACTGGAGGTTGGCTAGCTGTAGAGGTAGCGGTCACGGCTACTAGGGCTTTCCGCACCGGGACAGCTAAAAATATTTTTATTCCCACCGTAGCTGTGTTGTGCAGAGACGAGGGTGTCCAATGTTAGTGGCCAGCTGACGGCAGGGAGTTGACGAGATTGTTGACGGCCAATGGCTGGAGGCTGGTAGCAAACGGGCTAGCAGGCTAGGGTCCGGTACGCAGGAAAAAGCAAATAGGTAACGGAAAACTACTTGAACAAAGTAGCGATTCAGTTGGAGCCAATATTGACAGATATTATATATAACTAACGGATGTATAAAGAAAAATCGGATTAAATATGTTCAAACACGAACTGAAAGTAGGATAGCGGTGGAGAAGCGGCGAACAAACCACGCCAGCGTCCTCTCCTAACGGCTCCTCAACCATTTTTGGATGGCTTCGTTCGTGTGCAGGTGGAGTCTCCGGACCTCGGTCCCCACCCAATTCCGTTCAAGAGCTAATCTCCAATCCTTTCGAAAGGAGAAGTTTGGGAGATAAACTGTTGCTTAAAGACCTTGGACCGGACCAACCCGATGTGTAGGCTATATATCGCAGCAAGCTCGTGAAAAAGACAAGACTTATCAACGAGGCTTCTCACGTAGCTGGTACACCAGAAAGGCATGGCTAGCTGTGGCTAGCTGTGGCTAGCTGTGGCTAGCTGTTGTTTCCCATGCTTGCTCTTCAAACAGCCGGGGACAGATACGATGTGCCCGTGGATCGCATCCACTTGGAGCATATATCGCCAGCTACTGTTGATTTATTTAATGTATAAACTGCCCGTATTGTTCATGTAGAACAGTGTTCACGTAAGCCTGCACATTGATTTTATTTTTGTAACATTACGTAGCCTACAGTCCGACCGCGGCACTGTGTATCACATCATCAAACCTGTTAATGTACGCATTCAAACACTTTTTCTTTTACCAGCTGTATTCACCTTGCAGGTGTAGATGTGGCTTTTATCCTGAATAAAGTGTTTACGTCATGAATGTTTAAAATGTAACTTCTTCATATTTGACTAATATTATACTTGACTTTTCATTAAGTAGTATGACGCTGCGCTGCAGTTGAACTAGATTCGCAACTGCGCATGCGTGAGTGGCAATAACTCTCCTTACCAGCAGGCGGCGGTAGTGTGTATTCGTCATTCAAAACAGGCAACAACCGGAAAACAGAAGAAGAACAGACTACGTGAGTCTGTTCTTCTTCTCTGTTTTCCGGTTGTTTTCTATTTGTTTATATCTGTGTGTTAGCTTCACCTTAGCATGTGTTCTTTGCAGGTGTGTTGAGGTTTGATTATGACTGATTTTAGTAAGTAAGGAAGTAACACGTGTCGGGGCAATGTTAGTAACTGTAGTGTGGTTACTGAAATATAAAAGTAGCGCGAGTCATAATTTAAGGTGTCATTTCTCCAAAAAAAATGTTTTACTCACTATGTCAACAGCCCCACCAACAATATTTTCCACCAGCCACCACTGGGCGTGGCCATGCTCCTGAACCTATGTTAACAATTTAACCTCATTTGTTGTTGTACCCATACATGTCAACCCTCCCGATTTTCGCGGGAGACTCCCGATTTCATGACCCTCTCCCGGTTTCCTCCCGGGGTCATATTTCTCCTGCATTTCTCCCGATTTCTGACAAAATCTGATTTACTCAGGACTGTTTCCACTCTGACTTTAATACAGCTGCACCATTGTTTGGTTTCCATGGTAACACGTCTCTTTAGTAGCGCGCGCAACTGAAAGTCTGAGAGGGTGAGGAAGATTGTCACAGAAAACAGAACAATAATCGACAACTCCACCCTCTGCTCACTCCTTTCCTGAAATACAGGTCCAGCCCATGGGCGTCGCAGCCATTATATGAGGGTGGGACAAGTCCCCCCCACTTTTCCAAATGATTAGTTTAGACCCCCCCACTTTTACCATGTGGAAAGTCCGTGCATCGGTCTATCCACTCGCCGCACTCTGTAGAGCGCTGTGTCAGTGCTTCACTATCAAATCCATTCCACTTGCTTATTGAGAGAATGCCCAAATCAATGAAACTCCGTGCCATGTTTTCACTGCTACTTTGTACCAAGGCAGATTCTCACAGAGCGCGCACATGTTCAGATCTGTTGATCCACCTAGAGACGCAGTCAATGTGTTTTACTGGAGCCTCAGTTCGATAAGAGATTATTTTCTGAGTTCTTTAATTTAGGTACTCTCTCTCAAAATGGTAATGTGCATTATGTTTTAATTGTACTTCTTATCATTCAGAAGCTTTTAGTGTGTGTTTATGTTTTACTGAGTGCTTACAGTATAGGCAATTTCCATCCCAGTATTCAGTTAACTATTTATTTTCTGTGCACATTACATAGACTAGCTAATATTCTACCTACTGCTTGGGACTTTGAGTCTTCAAAATGTCCAATGTCACAGGCTGGGACTTACTTTAGAGTCAGTTGTATTTACATTCAGTATGACTTGTTATGATTCAATGTGAAAGAGTATACTGCTCAATAAATAATGATCACTTCACCACCTCTCTTGACATCTAGGCGCTTGAGAGTGAGTCAGAGGCAGAATACAGGGACAGTGGAGAGAGGTCCATTGCTGAGGTGAGTGATGAAAGGGATATGACAGTTTAGAGTAAATTGTGATGTGGACTCTCATCCCAGAATGTTAAGGAAATCAGTGGGGATATTGAACAGGAAACATTTCAGTCAAGGGGCATCATATGACCAGTATAGACAGAAGAGCAACATTTATTTGAACATTTAAGTCAATGATACCATTCCTAGGTGAACTTAACATCCGTATGGAGTCAGATCAGTCTCAATATTAATAAATGCTCACAGAAGGATTCACAAATGTATGTTGCGATTTATATATAAATGACTCTCCACAACAATATCTCTCAATGCACTCACAAATATTTATTGTTCTATATAAATGTACAAAAAATGGGCATTTAAACTGCTTTTTATTCATTCAAAGACGGCTCTGAATTAATAATCAAATATGTTTCCTTTCTTTACTACTGGATGAAATTACAAAATGTACCCATCATTTTCCTCATGCTAGTATAGCCACATAAAAGTATCAAACCACCTGTTAAAATGCACCAGAATACAGGAAATCAATTTTCTTTTTTGGGGGAGGACCCCCACACCCTCCGTTAAAAATGTCCCCCCCACATTCAGGATGCTTCCTACACCCATGGTCCAGCCCACATATGCCCCATTAAGGATGGTGCTTCAGGCCGCCTGGCAGTGCACTTACAACTACAAGAAGCATGTTAATGTTAATCTAATACAGCTCCGGCGATCCACTAGCACCCCCCCCCCCCCGCGGTGGTTTTGAAATGCTCCCGATTTCTGAGGTCTCAAGGTTGGCAAGTATGGTTGTACCTCGTAGGCTTTTCGCTCTTAACCTCTTCTACACAGCACCCCCGATACCGTGTCATCTGCAGGAAACAGCGTCTGAGGGCATCTTAATATTCAATAAACTATGAATGTTTTATATCCATGTAACGGGAAGAAACTCAGCTAACTGATCTTTTTTTTCCCACAAAGTTAGCGCCAAGCCTCTGAATTAGCTACGAGCGAAACAATCTTAAGGCCGTTAGCACAGAACTCTAGCTACACTGATCGATATACTTATTGGATCTGCACAAACAAGCTTATATAACATCCTGAGAGTCCACAGTTTATAGAAATATAAGGATCATCACTGAGCGATCAGAACTCGTGACAGGGGAAGCAGACAACACACGAGTAGCTTTAGGTAGCAAAACACGGAGATATGTTCACCTTAGCTGTTATTCTGATCAAAAGTCGTGTTCAATGGCATCAAAACGAGAAAAAACGCGGCTGAAGGTTCATCCATAGGTTATAGCAATGTGTCTGTCACTTTGAAAACATTATTGATAATCCATAATTCCATTTTTATGCAAAAATTACCAGGCCGTGATGCAGCCAGTAAGGATACTCTCTATGGTGCACCTGTAGAAGGTCAGGATGCTCTCTATGGTGCACCTGTAGGAGGTCAGGATCCTCTCTATGGTGCACCTGTAGAAGGTCAGGATCCTCTCTATGGTGCACCTGTAGGAGGTCAGGATCCTCTCTATGGTGCACCTGTAGAAGGTCAGGATACTCTCTATGGTGCACCTGTAGAATGTCAGGATCCTCTCTATGGTGCACCTATAGAAGGTCAGGATCCTCTCTATGGTGCACCTGTAGAAGGTCAGGATCCTCTCTATGGTGCACCTGTAGAAGGTCAGGATGCTCTCTATGGTGCACCTGTAGAAGGTCAGGATGCTCTCTATGGTGCACCTGTAGAAGTTCAGGATCCTCTCTATGGTGCACCTGTAGAAGTTCAGGATCCTCTCTATGGTGCACCTGTAGAAGGTCAGGATCCTCTCTATGGTGCACCTGTAGAAGGTCAGGATACTCTCTATGGTGCACCTGTAGAAGGTCAGGATACTCTCTATGGTGCACCTGTAGAAGGTCAGGATGCTCTCTATGGTGCACCTGTAGGAGGTCAGGATCCTCTCTATGGTGCACCTGTAGAAGTTGCAGAGTATCCTGGAGTCCGTGTTGAACCTCCTCAGCCTGCGGAGGAAGAAGAGCCGCTGTCGAGATTTTTTGGTGATGGTGTGATGAGTCCATGTCAGGTCCTCAGTGATGTGGACATGTGGCTGCATTTCCCCCTTTAGATATACGATTTCAGGATCGGGGTCTAATCACCAAAGACTTAACATTGATCATATGACATGTGTCAATAAATGTTCTTTAAACAAAATGAAGTCTCTCCTGATTGAACAGTCTGGACCCCATCCTCAACTTTTTTTCAAACCAGAACATGCCTTCATAGGGCTTTCCTGTTGATCATGTTTGGTGGATTTTTTAATAGAATAATTGTACTCAATATTATATTACCTTTTAATCTATATAAGCATAAAACAACACTAAAATAAACACTACAATACAACTTGTTATTTGTTTTGTGAAAAAACACAAGGTTGTTCATTTGTGTGTATAAATATACAACACAGGCTATATACATATATATATATATATATATATATATATTAGGGCTGAACGATACATCGATTTTAAATCGAAATCGCGATTTTAAATGATGCGATTATGAAATCGCAAAGCCTGCGATTTCTTTAATGTTTTTAACAAAAAAAAAAATTACAATTTTTTTTTGTTTGTTCATCTTTTGTGCCAGTCATCCACACCAATCAGAAGTGCTGTGCTCCACATGTACCAGCCATTCTTAACCAATCAGAAGTGGCCCATGATAGAAGGTGATAGACAGATTGATCCAATCACCTGCCAAGTATTTTTGAAAGTGCCTGCCCTTTCCAAATGGCTTCCAATGGAGCTTTCCTAGATGGTCTGGTGAAACAAACCATCTGAGTCAGGTTAGTAATGCTCCATCACATGTTTTACATCTATTACAGGGTGAATCTTAAACTGAAGCTTGACTTTTAAGCAACCCAACGGAAGTTTTCATGTAAATTTAGTTCTTTCACTCGTAGCTCGGGCTGCGGGGGTGCTATAGACGCGTTGATACGACCTTCCTAGTCGGAGTTATGGCCGCATTTTACAATAAACTTCTGTTGGGTCGCTTAAATCGCAGAAAAATCGCAATTAGATTTTTCCCAAAATCGTGCAGCCCTAATATATATATATATATAAATACAACTGTTAATTTTATTAGAGCTTTGACACATATATCTTTATTTATATATGTATAAGTAGGCTATGAGGACTTCCCCGGGCGATATCATATGGTATAGCGAATGATTGAATCAAACTGGGTCAAAATGTGTTGTGCCCACATGCAAAGGTTGTACGCTCTGGTTTATCCCTGTGTGGTATTTTATAGTAATAGCAAACAGCTACGTTCAACTCCTAATGGTATATTGCAAGTGCAATAAGAAGCTACAGGGACGTTAATCTAAAATGTGGGCTGGCTTTACACCCTATCTGAAACGTTGCTGTATCAGAAACAATGCGCGATGTGTTTTAATATGGTCTGTGTTTACATTAGCAACCATTGCTAACACTCAGAGCTAACCTGTACTGGAGAGATTATGTGTGAAAAAAGTTGTGAAGAAGTTGTGTGCCACTTTGGACTGGATTAAATATTTCAGGATAGCCCTTTTAACACACTTGAAATGTTCTCGCTTGCATGGTTTCAAAACATAAAACATGCCTTAATCTGTTAATTGGAGATGATAACATCAATGCTATTTTTCCTTGTTGTTTCCGGCCACTGTAGCTAACGTGAGCCTACTACTGGTGCACCCTCTCTAATCTCAGATGCACCCCGAGTCATTTTGTTCTGGAACCGGGCCTGGCTATAATGCATGTTCTGTTTTGTATTTTGTATTTTTTGTATACATGTTTTTTATATATTTGAGACTTATAATATATGCCTAAAAATTGTATAATAGGAGACCTTTAAGGTTAGTTTAGTTGAGCATAGTTTCTTGTTGTTGTTACCGTGAGGTTGGCAGGCGACGGCAAAGGAACACATAACTTCCCATGAAACCACAACTTCAAAAGATAAAGGAAAGGAAATTCTCAGCCCCCATTCTCCCATGGTGAAAATGTTCCTCATAAAAAGATATCTAATTAAAATATTCTGTTTCTTATGAAAATGACCCAGTTCGATTGTAGTATCCAACTGTCACATTCATTATCAGTGTGTGAAGGATATCCCTCACTTTCTTCCTCAAATGAGCACCATCAGAATTGAAGAAAGTTGCTGCAGGTGAACTAATTCAAACACTTTTCACATTTTGCTATATGATGTCCGAAAATTCAACAGCTCATTAATTGTGCTGCCGACAATATAAAAGATCTACATTTTGTCCTCCAACTGCTTAGCCTCCAGCTAAGACATTTCCTCATGAATTACAAGACCACTGTAGCACCATGTAAAAAGACCTTTTATTTTTTCTTAGGAAGCTATTATGTACATTCTTTGCCAACATTTGTAAACCCCTTATCATTCAGTCTAAGGGAAACTGCTTTGATTGGTCGGATATTGGTTCTAAACAGTTCTGTGTTTTTACCGTCAGACTACGCTATCTAGAGCCCAGAACAGTTTTTTCCGACACATATAAAGGCCTGTGATTACCATCTTAATCTGCATTAATAAGAAATGACTGATGGCACAAGGCAAATTTGCAAACAGTACACAGAGAACCGAGTATCATGGAATACGGCACACTTGGGAAGGGAGCTATAATCTCATGGAAATGTAATTAGCTTTCTTTAGAAATTGATAATGCACAAGTAGTAACAATATCATTATATTGTGGGAACAGGAGCATATCATGGAATCAGATAGCAGTTGCCAGGCTGACTCTCATTTTGTCATGTCTCGAAGGATCATTTTAATTTGTGCAATGCTGTTTAGGAGGGCAGGTAAATTACTTTCTATTGACACTGGACGATGTCATTGTGTACTCCCCCTGTTTTGATAGGCACCTCCAACACCTGGAACAAGTGTTTGAGAGACTACACCAGTACAGACTTAAGCTCCAGCTCCACAAATGTCACCTGTTCCAGAAGGAAGGGAAGTACTTGGGACAAGAAAGTCTCAAGTTTGTGCCAAAGGTCTTATGAATTTTTTTCAAGAAGGATTTTGTAGAAATGTATCATTCATTAGAAATGTGTAAATGTCATGCGTTTGTTTATTTGTAAAAGGTACACTTTTTAAACTAAATGCAATTGTTAATTGTGTTTTTTGATTGCACACCTAAACTGTTAACTATTCTAATCAAGACGTTTTTACGCTCTGTAATCAAATGCAAATCTTATATAATACATACATTTTAACATACATATAAATGCAAATGGTTATTTGACCAATAAAACTATGAACTATATAATAGTTTATAATCATGACCATTCTGATTTTGACACACAGGAGACTGTACATAAATGCATGGGCGTCGCAGCCATTATATGAGGGTGGGACAAGTCCCCCCCACTTTTTCAAATGATTAGTTTAGACCCCCCCACTTTTACTATGTGGAAAGTCCGTGCATCGGTCTGTCCACTCGCCGCACTCTGTAGAGCGCTGTGTCAGTGCTTCACTATCAAATCCATTCCACTTGCTTATTGAGAGAATGCCCAAATCAATGAAACTCTGTGCCATGTTTTCACTGCTACTTTGTACCAAGGCAGATTCTCACATGGCGCGCACATGTTGTTCAAGGAGTGTTGCCATAGTTGGACAGCTCAGATCTGTTGATCCATGTAGAGACGCAGTCAGTGTGTTTTAAGTTCTTTAACTTAGGTACTCTCTCTCAAAATGATAATGTGCATTATGTTTTAATTATACTTCTTATCATTCAGAAGCTTTTTGTGTATGTTTATGTTTTACTGAGTGCTTATAGGTAATTTCCATCCCAGTATTCAGTTAATTATTTATTTTCTGTGCACATTACATAGACTAGTTAATATTCCACTGCTTGGGACTTTGAGTCTTCAAAATGTCAAATGTCACAGACTGGGACTTACTTTAGAGTCAGTTGTATTCAGTATGACTTGTTATGATTCAATGAGAAAGAGTATACTGCTCAATAAATAATGATCACTTCACCACCTCTCTTGACATCTAGGCGCTTGAGAGTGAGTCAGAGGCAGAATACAGGGACAGTGGAGAGAGGTCCATTGCTGAGGTGAGTGATGAAAGGGAAATGACAGTTTAGAGTAAATTGTGATGTGGACTCTCATCTCAGAATTGTAAGGAAATCAGTGGGGATATTGAACAGGAAATATGTCAGTCAAGGCCAGGGGCATCATATGACCAGTATAGACAGAAGAGCAACATTTATTTGAACATTTAAGTCAATGATACCATTCCTAGGTGAACTTAACATCTGTATGGAGTCAGATCAGTCTCAATATTAATACATGCTCACAGAAGGATTCACAAATGTATTTTGCGATTTATATATAAATGACTCTCCACAACAATATCTCTCAATGCACTCACAAATATTTATTGTTCTATATAAATGTACAAAAAATGGGCATTTAAACTGCTTTTTATTAATTCAAAGACGGCTCTGAATTAATAATCAAATATGTTTCCTTTCTTTACTACTGGATGAAATTACAAAATGTACCCATCATTTTCCTCATGCTAGTATAGCCACATAAAAGTATCAAACCACCTGTTAAAATGCACCAGAATACAGGAAATATATTTAATTTTTTTTGGGGGAGGACCCCCACACCCTCCGTTAAAAATGTCCCCCCCACATTCAGGATGCTTCCTACACCCATGCATAAATGACATAAATGAGTTATCACACAACAATAAATGTTTTGCACTATTCTGCATAAATACCAGATTACTCAAAAAAATCTCCCTCAATAAACCATGGTGATGTATTCTGGTTATTTGCTTTAGAACATACCAGCACCGGCTCAAAAAAGTGTAAATGTGTATCCTTGATATAAAATATGGCTGATTTTGTTTTGCCTGCCACAGAGAAAAGCTGACAGCCCCAGGAATATTTGGTTTGATATTCTCTGCTGCTTGATCTTGATCCTTTGCCTGTTTTCCCGTGCTATGAATATATTATAACGACACAAAATTGTTTAATTTTATTTTGTGGGAAACCATGGCAAGGGAGGGGAGGATAAGAATGGATGAGGAAGACCATATTATTATCACACAGTGCTTTTCATAAGTAGATTTCCAAAAAGAAAAGTGAAAGTTGTTTTATCACTGTTTTATCATTTTGTCCCAAAGCTGGCAGCTGTGAAAGTAGTTACCAGTAGTTATCAAGCCACTGGCGACTCAATATACTGTGCGTTCTGGCTCATTCTCACTGCTGTTTGCACCCCCCGCATGAACTCGGTATCATCTTTGATCACATGTCCATGCAGAGGTGTATGAGGCATTTGCGTAAACATTTATTTTAAGCCACCACATGTCAATTCAGAAGCATCTCATGCACAGAAACTCATTATGTAAAATAAAGTTTTCCACATTCCTGCACACAGCTTTACGCTAATCCTATCAGAGTGAGTGTGACAGAGGATGTTTTCACAGTGATTGAGACCATATGCACACAGAACCAACAGAAGTAGCTCTGAGTGACAGTAAAGAGGCACTGACTTTAATTCAGTGCTATGTGCATGTGTAAGTGCTACAGTATGATAAAAAATTAGGAACCAAACACAATTCATATTTTTTAATATATAATTTTATATATTTTTTGAAATTAATATGCGAAAATACAAAAAACATAAGTATCCTGTCCCCTGATAAATTAATTTGTTAATGGAATATTGTGTTAATTAGTTGTTGTTACTGGGAGTATAATCCTTTTTTTTTAACTTTTTATTTTAGTTTTTTATAAACAAACAGCCAGACAGACAAGCACAATAGCAGTTGGCAGACACATTAGGATGACAACAATGTGATTCGAGTCTGACAGGATAAAAAACAAAGACAAAACAAAACAAAAATTAATTAAACAAAACAATAAATGGACTGCGACAGGACAAAAATCCACAGCAACAAAAACAAAACAAAAAACAATATAAATATAAAGGCTCTGAGTCTAAGTCCATTATTAATAACATAGTGCAAAAGTAGAGATCAAACAAAGTGTATAAATGGAACAAAAAGACCAAATATATCAAAAATAATAAATAAATAAAAAACAAAGCACTTGTTGGTCAGTCAGCTGCCCACTACTCACAGTTTAACACCGCAGGACCACCGCCCTATTGTACAGAGACATCCGGCATGTCAGCTCCCGTATATACTTATGGAAGGGGTTCCACATCTTGTGGAATTTCCCCAGGGAGCCCCTCAGTATGCACCTTATTTTCTCAAGTTTGGCTGAATTTAGGACTTATTTTAACCACAAGGTGTGTGAAGGGGATGTTGGCGATTTCCACATGAGCAATATCAGGCGTCTGGCTAGTAGGGTAACAAAGGCTATGAATGCTGTCTCCAGAGAAGAGAGTGGCCATGTGGATAGGGTTACACCAAACAGTGCGGTCATGGCGTTAGGAGCGATCAGTTTTCCAGTAATTTCTGACAGTGATCTAAAGATGTCGGTCCAGTAAGAGTGTAAGACCGGACAAGACCAGAACATGTGTGCGTGACTCGCCGGTGCTTGGCTACATCTATCACAAGTTGGGTCCACCTCCTTATATATTTTAGAGAGCCTGAGCTTGGTAAAGTGTGTACGATGCACTACTTTGCACTGAATCAGTCCATGTCTAGCACAAATAGAAGATTTATGTACATTAGCAAGGGCTTTTCCCCAAAGTTCTTCAGAAATTTCCTCCCCAAGATCTGTTTCCCAAAGAGATTTAATGGAGTTCAGGGTAACCAAACGAAGAGAATAAATCTGCCTTTGGTCTCTGTAAGAATTGCTTGCGTATCCTTGGGGTTTTCTTGTTCCAAATAAAGTTAGAGATAATAGTGTCAGTTTTACGAAAAAAAGTTTGAGGGAGGAAAATGGGCACACATTGAAATAAATATAGAAATTTGGGGAGTATATTCATCTTTATGGAGTTAATTCGGGCAACCAGAGACAGATTTAACACTGACCAGCGGTAGAAGTCTTCCTGTACGCGGGACAAAAGGGGGGCAAAATTGTCTTTTTCTGAAAATACCTCTAATGCGGGGGTCACAGCGAAGAGCGATGGAGAGGGGCTCAATAGCTAAGGCAAATAAGAGAGGGCTCAAGGGGCAACCCTGCCTAGTGGAGCGGTGGAGAGGGAAATATTCAGAGTGCGTATTATTCGTTCTCACTGAAGCTAGGGGAGAGGAGTACAATAGCTTCACCCATGAGGTAAAGTTCTTTCCAAAGCCAAATTTCTCCAAGGTGTGAAAAAGATACCTCCACTTCACACGATCAAATGCCTTTTCTGCATCTAAAGATATCACAGCTTCAGGTACAGAATTTGCAGAAGGCTGGTAGATTGTGTTAAAAAGTCGTCTTAAGTTCAAAAATGAGTGCCTATTTTTGATGAAGCCAGTTTGATCGGGAGAGATAATGGTTGGTAACACGGTTTCCAAACGTAAAGCGAGCATTTTAGACAGTAATTTAAAGTCCACATTTAACAAGCTGATTGGTCGGTAGGAGGAGCATGCAAGGGGATCTTTATTCTTTTTTTAAATGAGGGAGATAGAGGCCTGATTAAGCGTTGGGGGTAAACTAGTAGAATTAAATGATTCACTAAACATATCTATCAAAACAGGGGCTAATTTCTGTTGAAACTTCTTGTAAAATTCTAGTGGATAACCATCCGGCCCCGGCGATTTTCCGCCTTGCATCGATGTAATAGCAACGGAGAGTTCAGCAGCAGTTACTGGCTTCTCCAAATCCTCAGTCATATCAGGATGTATCAAAGGGACTTCGAGGGTGGTAAACAAATTGTCCAAATCCTGCGTGTCTGAGTTGGTTTCAGATGTGTATAACGCAGTATAATAGTCTCTAAACTCATCATTAATTCTTTGGGGATCGATCGTAATGTCCGAGGATGTTTGGATTCTGGGAATCTGGTAAGAGGCAACATTCTGTCGTAATTGATGCGCCAGTAATCTGCCAGCTTTGTCACCCTGTTCGTAATAATTACTTCTAGCCTTAAGAAGAAGTGCAGCAGCCTGGTCTGCGGTCAACGTATTAAATTCCGATTGAAGAATGAGGCGTTCCTTATACACATGTGGAGTTGGTGAAATGGAATAGAGGTCATCCAGCTGAGCAATACGCCTCGTTAGTTCAGTTAATCTCTCTCTTTTCTGTTTCCTCTCATGGTTTACATAGGAAATAATTTGCCCTCTAATATAAGTTTTCAATGTCTCCCATAACACAGATGCAGAAATCTCCGGAGTCTTGTTAATGCTAAGAAATATGTCAATTTGGGTTGTCATGGCCTGGCTCTTGTCCATAACAAAAAGCGTGGGAAGGACAAGAATATATATATAAAAAGGTATTTATTTGGCAAAACGCAATGTGGCCAAAAAACAAACATAAGGCAAAAAAGAATAAGCGCCGCTGCTCTCCGAGGTCCGGTCCTCTGGCGGGGAGCGACATCGAGGCTCTGGCTCAGGCCTCTTAATCCGCCGGTGCGAGCTGTCAGGTGTCCTCAATCAGTGCGCCAGGTGTCCTCCATCAGTTTGGGCACAAGCAGAGGAGGATCATTAAAGGGCCATACACCCCACAGGAGACCTCAAAGCAGGGGTCGTCACAATCAGCTCAGTAAAATGTTCATCCGAAAGCAAATGCGTGTTTAAACGCCATGGGGTTTGCGTGCGTACACTGTAAAAAAAATAAAATGTTTTTTTTACAGTTTTTCCCCAGAAAAAATTACAGTTTTTTATTGTATTTCATAATTACAGTAAATCATATTCAATTTACAAGAATAAACAGTTTATTGAAATGTGTCCTGTATTTTAACAAAAAAAAAACTGTAAAAATGGAATACATTATTTATCTGTTTTTTAGCAGTTTTTAAATGCGAATTTAACAAAACTAACCGTAAAAATAGATTTTCTGGTGGAAAAATTAGCTGCATTTTCTGTAATTTTACAAAAAAATACTTTTGTTATGGCTATGTATCACTGTCAAATACATAACAAATACTGTTAATACTCATTTAAAAAATGTATAATTGCAAGAAAATATATGAGTAAAGAAAGAAATATTTTGTAATTTTGCTTAATTTAACCACTACTTTACATT
Source organism: Gobionotothen gibberifrons (assembly GCA_943591055.1). Taxonomy (NCBI): domain Eukaryota; kingdom Metazoa; phylum Chordata; class Actinopteri; order Perciformes; family Nototheniidae; genus Gobionotothen; species Gobionotothen gibberifrons. Next base: position 25,244 of record CALSBZ010040997.1, read on the forward strand.
GATAAACTGAAAAAACACAGGTATTGACTATCCTAATATAGTAAAGAAAAACTACATTTTAACACATTTTGACTTGCACTTTATTGCTACATTTGTATTAATTTGAAGATTTAATTGTTAAATATTTGAATTTCATGTTATAAAAACTGTGTAAAACCATAGAGTTAAAAAAAACTTGACTGTTATTAGCATGTTGGGTGCGAACTCCTACCAGAGCACAATTCAGATATAAAATGATGCTATAACCCACCAGTAACAGTCATAGACTGTGGGTTATAGGAGACATTTGTCTATGCCATGATACATCTATAGACTAGCTCATAGCTGTCCGCATTCACTGCAGGCAAACCTAATGTGACCATTCACTTATTATTTAGAAGAAGAAGAAGAAGAAGAAGAAGAAGAAGAAGAAGAAGAAGAAG
>CALSBZ010041001.1:0-18644 GCA_943591055.1 Gobionotothen gibberifrons
GCGTGGCGTGGCGTGGCGTAGAAGCGCTCGGTGGGATCAGGGGGTCATGGTCCCGCTTTTCCTGGAGAACATTTTCAAAAAGCCGAGGGTCCCGAGGCTGCATTCAACCAATGAGAAGGCGCAGCCTATCTGATGACGAATCGAAACCTAAGATCGATGCGGACCAGACAGACTCAATGCAAAGATATACTCTGAGGGAGTCCATCATCCCATAATAAACACTACGCAAGTCAACACCAACACCACACAAAGAAACAACACCAAAGAGAGTTGCTGGTGCACTCTGAGAAGTGTACTTTATGTCCATTATACTCCAAAGTGTAAAAAATTCTACTCTGGTCATCAGTACTCTGGGATTTTAACACTTTGGTATTTGCTGTGTACTCTGAGTAATAATGCGTGAACGACGTAATGATGTTTTGAGGCACATGGGGTCAGTTTTTACAGATAGATTAAAGAAAATACATTTATGATCACTGATCAGTAGATCCTCACAACGGATGTGATCAACATCTAGTCCCAGAGAAAGGTCTAAGGTATGACCACCCACGTGAAAGGCGCCAGAAACATGTTGCTTGAAATTAAAAGATTCAGTAATATGAAGAAATTCAGTGGCTACAGAATTTGTGGCATCATTAATGTGCAACGAGGCCCGACAGACGTGGAGTGCCAATGAGCAGTCCGCTGGGCACAGTTCATTTAGATGGATAAATTCCATATTCCGTTGCCACGTTTCAGTCAGGAATAAGAAGGATACATTCTCCCTTACAAACAAGTCATTTAAAGTGTGAGCCTTGTTTGCAACAGAGCGTGCATTAATCAGACACATTTTAGCTGAGGAAGCCACAGTATCACCATCAGCATATGGGGCTTTGATTACAACTGGACTGATCACTCTCGCACCACGGCAATTGTGATCATAACAAGGGTGTGACCGCCGGTCCGTAATTCTGACCGGGATGTCCATCGGCATTGAAGTGGAAGCTGTAATATGCACAGGTTGGGGTATTGTTGTAGGGGACCCACCAAGCCACAAGGGGGTGCTAGTGTGGTTTGTAGGGGAAACAGTGGCCTGAGATGACACCGCCGGAAAGGGGGGTGTGTGAATGTGGAGCGGCAAAAGTCAGGGAGACGTCTGAACGGCGTGCTGCATGTTAGCCGCTAGCATGCGGCCACCCAGCCTGCTGGGGTGGATTCCATCAGTGCCGAAGAGGGCGGGTCAGTCCCAAAATAGATTAAAATGGTCAATAAAACCTAAATTGTGAGCTCTGCACGCGGATTGAAGCCAAGTGTGGAGGCTGAGGATCCTACTGAAACGCCCTGCTCCGCGGGCCAGCGTTGGGATTGGACCTGAGATAAAAACTGACTTTTCACTGCTTCGTAGAAGAATAAAAAGTTTCTTAAAATCTTTTTTTGTCAGCTCCGACTGCTGGCGGGCTGTATCATTAGACCCAACATGGATAATTAGTCGATTGACAGAGGACGGGAGTGAGTGCAGCAGCCCCGGAAAGCGAGAATGCGCAATGCCATCCTGCTTCATCTTGAGGTATTTGAGTGTTTGTTTAAAAATGTTTTAAATGGTTGAAAAATAGCTGGCTTTTTTAATTGGAATACCAAAAAGACCAACTACTTGTAGCAAGAAAATCATGACACATAGGCCTAAGCCTTACCCCTAGTTTCCACCGGGTCCGTCTGCGGCACGTTACGCCGCGGCGTCCGCAAGGATCGCGGCCACTCTAGTCAATGGGTGCTATTCCACCAGACGCGTCGCGTTACGGCTCAGAAGCGTCCTAGAAGCGTCTCGCCGCTGGGCTCCGCTCGAAATAGGATTGAAGTCTATTTTTCGACGCGACGCAGCCGTAAGGTAATGTCGGGCAGGCAGGAAGTGGAACGTTCAGAGCATATATTACATTACATGTTACTTGTTAGATGCTTTTTATCCAAAGCGACTCAATACTGTGGACAATCCCCACAGGAGCAATTTGGGGTGAAGTGTCTTATCTTGCCCAGGGACACAACGACATGCTGCAGTGGCATATATATATATATATATACACACACACAAACGATAGTTATGGCTGTAACTACGGTTCTATGAGTCCCGGATGACCGCCAGAGGCGGTGCTTTAGCACTGGATATGTCCATCGTGCGCATCTCGAGTACCAATACCAACAAAGTCACCTGTGACCCACATGACACCGGCTATATCAGCCGGTGTCGTCAGAGGATCTGTTCCCAGAATCTTCTCGCGAGCACACAAGAGTTCTGAGTGACAGGATACTCTGGCGGTCATCCGGGACTCATAGAACCGTAGTTACAGCCGTAACTATCGTTCTATTTCGTCCCTACTGACCGCCAGAGGCGGTGCTTTAGCACTGGATGACCAATACCAACCATGTCATGAAGAATCCAAGCACTTACTCACCTAGCTGGAAGCAGCGGAGCTTGGCAACAGGACCACACCCAGAGGGTGAGGAGTGGCGACATTGACCCGGTAGAACCTGGAGAATGTGCCAGAAGACGCCCATCCCGCCGCGGCGCAGATGGTCTCCAGGGGCACCCCTCTTAGGGCAGCCCATGATGTTGAGATGCTTCTTGTAGAGTGGCATCTGACCCTTGATGGCGGGGGGCGGCCACCGGCCCCGTAGGCGTTTGTGATGGTATCAACCACCCAGTGGGATAGCGGCTGTTTCGAGAGAGCACGACCCTTCCTAGTGCCACCATGGCAAACGAAGAGCTGCTCTGACTGCCGTATGCAGGCCGTGGCATCAATATACGCCCTCAGGGCACGCACAGGGCACAGCACTTCAGGCGTGCCGCTCTCCTGTGGAATGTTAAAGCGTGCCAGCTGGATCGGCCGATTGGAGTGGGCTAGTGGAAGCACCTTGGGCAGGAAATTTGCGACCTGATTCAGGTCTCCTGGCAGAAAGACTGCACGCAGACTGGCGAGGCGGGGGAGCGCCCAAGGCAAGAGGCTCTGTGAAACGTGGAGCAGCTGTACAGACCTGGTGCCCCCCTGGTGGTTGATTTGGGCAACATGTTGTCCGACCGAACGAGCACATGCCTGGCCGCCAGTTGGGGTAAAAAGTGCATGAGCAACACTGCCTGAAGCTCCAGCACATTAATATGGCGTGCACCTTCCTGGGCAGACCACTGACCCTGAACAGTCTTGCCCTGCCACACCGCACCCCACCCCGAGAGACACGCATCCACAGTGACGGTCTCCCGGCGGGATGGGATGGTGCCCGTCAGAAGATAGGCCCTGTCCCTCCAGCGGGACAGAGAGTGGAGGCACCACTGAGACACCCTGACTCTCTTGTGCCTGTGCCGCCTGGCGTCCAAGTGAAAGTTGTTCAGCTACATCTGCAAGGGGCGCAGTGACAGCAGGCCCAAGGGCACAACGGTTGAGGCAGCTGTCAGTCTGCCTAAGAGCCGGAGGAACTGGAGGTAAGGCACCCTCTTGCCCAGCCTGAAGGTGCGCAGATGGTGGGAAATGTCGTCCACACGACGAGGCGTCAGGTAGGCCCTCATGGCGACCGAATCTAGGACCATCCCCAGGTAAGTAACCTGCTGGGAAGGGTCCAGGCAACTCTTCCCGGTGTTCACCATTAGGCCCAACCGGGCTACGTGGGATAAGAAGCGCGCCGTATCCTGGGCCACTTGGGGCCGGGACGGCGCGCAAACCAGCCAGTCGTCCAGATATGGCAGGACCTTCACGCCCTGTGCCTGCAGGGGAGCGAGCGCTGCCGCAAGGACCCTGGTGAACACCCTTGGAGAGAGGGAGAGACCGAAGGGAAGCACCCGGAACTGATAATGTCGGCCCTGAAAGGCGAACCTCAAGAACTTCCGGTGATGGGATGCAATTGGCACGTGGAAGTAGGCGTCCCTCAAGTCCACGGTTGTGAACCACTCCCCCTGTGCGACAACACGAAGGGTGTCTGCTGTGGTTAGCATATGGAAGGGCAGCCCCTTCAGGAATCTGTTGATTCCTCTGAGGTCCAGAACTGGACGGAATCCGCCAACTTTCTTGCTCACAAGAAAGTACGCCGAGTAGAACCCCCCGTCCTGAAGCAGAGGGTCCACTGGCTCAAGAGGACGGACAACTCTTGGGCCAGAGCTAGGGCCTTTGCCGGGTCGCTGACGACTGTCATTTTGACCCGGCCGGAGGCTAGGAGCCGGCGTCGGAACTGCAATTCGTATCCCTGGGTTAGGGTGGAAACCACCCAAGGGTCGGAAGTACAGGCAGCCCAGTAGCTGAGCTGCTGCTGGGAAAATCAGCCGACGACCGGCCCCGGGACTTCAGGGCCTAGCCCCCCGGCCCCTGGAGCCCCCTGGGGGGCGCCGGTAAGGCTTTGCAGCACGAGGCTGCCTGCCAGGCAGGCGACCTGGGGCACGAAAGTCATTGGCCGGTAGAGTGGGCCGCTGGGGCCTCTGCAGACCACCCCTGTAAGCCGGTGGCTGAGTGCGGCTGCTAGAGCGGGACCTGGCCCTGGGCCTGCTGGAAGAGCTGCTACCTGGTCTGCCTAGCTTGGGCAGCACGCTCCAGCGCCTCCAGGGCAGCTGACCCAAACAGCTCCCCTGGCTCGACTGGCACGCTACGGAGGACTCCCCTACATGCCTCCGTTAATGGTGACTGGGCCAGCCAGACCTGGCGACGAGTCTGTACCAAAAAGGACATAACTCGTCCGAATTCCCTAGTCATTAGGGCAAAGGCCTGCAGTGAAGCATCGCTGAGGCCCAGCAGAGAAGGCTCGGCTGGAGCCTGCTGCAGCGAGGTGGAGACGGCCAGCATTAGATGGGAGAGGGAGTTCCCGATACGACCCATGCGTGCCGCTGCGTCGTAGGCCCTACAGAGCAGCCCACCTGTGACCCTGCACTGAGGTCGAGGGCACCTGACCTCAGGCCTTAGAGCCTCGTCAGGAGTCAGAATCAGGGAGGCGATGGCAGGCTCAACGGGAATGAGACATTCTGTAGTTAGCCAGATGCAGCGTAGCCGGGTGTGGGTGCGGGAGCACAGCCTTCACCAGCTGCCTGCTTAACGGAAACAGTAGGGGCGTGCTGCTACTCGCCAAACAGAAGAGGGACGTAATTACACCCACGTTACCGGCAGGAGGAGCAGGAGCGGGAGCACTGCCTTCACCTAGCTGGATTAGTAAATAGGGCAGTTTAGCGTTTACCAGGAGCGGGGGCGAGAACACTGCCTTCACTGGTTGAGCTAGAGACGATTACCAGATGCAGCGTAACCGGGAGCGGGTGCGGGAACTCAGCCTTCACCAGCTACCTGCTTAATGGAAAAACAAGGCAGTTTAGCGTCTACCAGGAGCGGGGGCGAGAACACTGCCTTCACTGGTTGATTTACGACGAATGTCAGATGCAGCGTAACCGGGAGCGGGTGCGGGAACGCAGCCTTCACCAGCTACCTGCTTAACGAGAAGAGTAGAGCGATGCTGCTACTCGCCGAACAGAAAAAGGGATGCAGCTACACCCACGTTACCGGCAGAGGGAGCGGGAGCGAGCACACTGCCTTCACCGAGCTGGATAAAATAAAGAAGTTTACAAGCTAAGACCAGAAACTGGCTCCTAAAGGAAAAACAGCACGGGAAACTCCGGTGCCTATCCCGGCGTCAGCCGAGCGGCTGCAGCCGCTACTGCTAACTAGCCAAACAAGAACACAGCTCAATGCTAATGACGTTTGGCACAACGCCGCGGTCAGAACAAGTACAAAAGCACAGCAAGGGCAACTGCTGGGAGAGGGAGCGGAAACGCCCCGTCACCGAAAAAGTTCAAGCCCAAAGCAAACGGGACAGTAATCAGGACAACTAGGCTGGGAGAGGGAGCGGAAACACTGCCATCACCAACCAAGCCGACACCAACCTGTCCGAACGAAGTCTCTGCGCAGCCAGCCACAGCTCCTGGAGGACGGGTAAACCCGCGGCCCCGACTGGATGAGTCGCGAAGCTGCACGCAGCCAGCTGTTTGCAGAGAATCCTTGACAATGTTCCAACCGAACGAACGCTGTAGGCTACGAAAACGTAGCCATGGTACCCTCGCGCAGCGAGAAGATGAAAGGAACAGATCCTCTGACGTCACGTGGGTCACAGGTGACTTTGTTGGTATTGGTACTCGAGCTGCGCATACGCGCGATGGACATATCCAGTGCTAAAGCACCGCCTCTGGCGGTCAGTAGGGACGAAATAGAACTCATTTTGCAGACCCTATCCCTCCGTAGTCGTTCAAGTAGGAGGAGAAATGCCAGCGTTCTCCTCCGGTTTACTGTGTAAATGATATATATATATAATAATTATGATGATTTTACCACTAAAATACAGCAACACATCTTTGATTCATGACGTTTATAACTGGGATATTATAATTATTATTAACTTTGTCTGTACAAAGTAGCCTGCCCAGGAAATATGCCCAAATCAACAAAAACTGCGAGCAGACAGGCAAGACGCTCCGCTTCCGTAATGCTTCTGAAACGCGCCCGGTAGGGTATGACGCCGGACCAAAACCGCTGCGCAGCCGTTCCGCGACGCAGACGGACCCGGTGGAAACAAGGGGTTAGAGTCAGAGAAAAAGCGTGTTTTTGATTATGTAGTTGTATTTATTCAAGAAGGGACCATGCACATTAGTTAACACGAGCACGATTGTTCATTGTATAACTCCACACGCCTTTTCTCCTCGTATTCTCATTCATGACTTTTTATTTAATGTATTTTAACGGCTGTAATCATTGTTAACGTGAAACTGGAAGTGACATCATTGTAAACAACGGGGATGCCTTTCAATAAAGCTTTTCAAAATACAACTGTACATTAATTTAACATTCAGCAATAACGTTAGCCACAAGCTAATGCTAACCGGAAATTAGGTATTTTCAGAATAAAACAGTTTTAAGTTTACAGTATGTTTAATCTAAATTACATCATTTAAACATTGATTTTAATTTCTTACACCGTGTACTGGCTGGCACACGGTTTGTCATACAGTGTGGTGTCCCGGGCCTTTCAGGTACCCCTCTCCACGGTCCACAGACTGGTCCACCAGAGAGTGGAGGACATCACTGCTCTCAGGCATTCCCTGATCAAGCTGCCTGCTGGTCCAGGGCTGGAGGAGGTCGGGCAGGGCTTCCAGCAGTTGGCCAACAGCCCGGCATTCCGTGCATGTGTGGGTGCAATAGACGGGTGCCACACATAGGTGCCACATCAGGATCAGGGCCCCATCCGGACCCAGTGGCCAGGATTATGTAAATAGGAAGCTCTTAACTAGTTACTTTATTAGTTACTAAATTATAAAAGTAACTAGTAACAAGTTACTTTACTTTAAAAATACAAGTTTTTGTGTTGTTCTGTGGCAAAGTAAGAGAAAAGACAACTCCCCACATGTACATTAGTTAGGTTCTTCAGGAGATTGGCATTGCTGTTATTCGATGTGGACAATGCTTTCTGTCCGGCACACAGTTTACATTTGACCGTAATATTTTTTGTTTCCTTTATCCCCACAAATTGAAAATAGTGGTTATATCTCCAAGTTGTAAATGCGCTGCTGCTCTCGCTGATACTTGCATCTGCCATTGTGTGTGTGTGTGCTGGTGGTGGGCGTTGCTGTGTATGCGTGTGTGTTAGCAAGTGTTTGTGTGTCTGTGTAATTTCCCCATAAGGCAAGACCCGCCCAACTCTGTCTCTGATTGGCTTACCCTGAAATATTACCCCGTGTTAACCAATCATCACTACTCTCTGGTCACTTTCATTTTTCCATGGTACTGTGAGAGGACATCACTGTATTCGCCTGTAAGTTACATCCACAGGGAGATTCGGTTCAGTTGGATCACATAATGTAACGCAGTAACGCACCCATTTAAATCACAGTAACTATAACGGTGTTACTGAATGGGAATAGGTAACTAGTAACGTTATTAGTAACGAATCACACAAAGCCTGGTTAGTGTTGCCTGACTTTATAAAGTGTTACTGTGTGTGGTTGCGTTTGCTCAGCACTACTGCTTGTTTCAAGTTTTATTTGCCGTACTGGCCATAAACTGTTCAACCCAGTCTCACGGCATTTCGTGTTATAGTCACGACATTTAATCTATTGATTCGTGTTCACCAACACGATGTTCCCCTTTTTTTTGTGTCACACAGAACGATTTGAAAAGCAATGTATTTCTATTGGTAGTATGTTTTGTGCCTGCACCACGTCTTTTTGTCCAGTTGGGTCTTGGAAGACCGGAAGCTGTGTGGTTCATAAACACATGTTCTTACTCAATATCAAGCCACGATTATTGTTTTTATTTTAAATCGTATAATGTCGGACTTTCTTTGCCGTCTGTGAGGAAAGAAATGGGGCTCAGAGCTTCAAAATACTGAAATATGTATTTTTTTTTTTTAAATGTCCTTCTAATTTGTTATTATTTTCTAAATAACACACAATTATCCTTGTTTTTATTTATTTGTTTGATTCTATAATATCGGGCTTTTTTGATGTCCGTCAGGAACTGAATTTCAAAATAAAGTCACCGGTAACAGACGTAGGCATATACACCCACTGAACTGATTACCCAAGATCCTCAGCTATGGTTGAAGCTCGGTGATTGGATGTTTTAGCCTCAATGCACGCTGGAATATGGTGTTTATGTAATAAACATTTATAAAAAATAATACTTTATTCCGAGTGTACTTGCTTTTCTCTTTGGAAGTCATCACATAACGGCATTGTAATACACGGTTCGGCTGCATTACATATTACACATCTGCCGTATTTATAGAGCCCTGATTAGAAGACTTTTAGACAAACTGGAAGAACTGCCACCGAAACTGAATATGTGACGTGGATCATAAATATATCAGCAATTAAACAAAATCTTCAATTTCTCTTCACACAATACGTCTCATTGCAGTATCAATACTAATTCGACTGACTTTTATATTTGATCCAATTGGTAGATAGGTAGCAGTGCACAGCTGATAGACAGGGACTTAGTTTTAAAAGATACTATTGATTTTCTTTGAATTAAAGAATGTAAATACTGAGTTGAGAGAATAGTCAGGGGTTTTGAGTGATGGGAGACACATCTATGGATTCAGATTTTCAATAGCTTACCATTAAATGAAGGATATACCTTTCTGTCAGATATTAAAGGTGGGGTAGTGTTAGAAATTAAAATCAATGTTGATATGGCGTAATTTGAATTAAATACACTATTTGATTTAAATCAGTTTTATTCTGAAAAACCGTAAGTTCACTATTAACTTGACACTTTTATTCTGAAAATTCGTCACTTCCGGTTAGCATTTAGCATCTGGCGGAAATGCTACGATTTCAAACCTTGAACCAAGGTGAAATGACATGTGATGTTCTACACTGAGCACACTGGGATTAGCACTCATTTATTGACGCTGAATAAGGAGTAGCAGGGAATGTTTAAATAACCACAGACACCAGAATGATGTAATTTAGCAACAGAAAAAGCCAGGAAATGCATTGGACCCGCCCCCGACGACGCCGGCCAATAGGAGAAGACCTCAGATGACAACAGGAAGGGCAAGCCAAGAATCGACCTCTTCTCTCACCCCCTACCTGGACGGAGGAGTCAGATGCGGAGAGCGCCTCCTTGCAATTTATTTTGTACACCACGCATCTTTTGTTTAATTAAATGCTGTTAACTTTTATAAGCTTCCCTTGACTCTTTTCAGTCTCTCCTGCCTTCAGGGTTCGAAATTACTTACATTTTGGCCTACCACGAAGGGACTCAGAATAGAGCTGGGATAGAGGGGAAGGTTGCAAGCTAACTAGCATCACACCAGGCTGCAGACAAGGGGCCTTTCTCATTTCATCAAATCCCCCTCCTCGACTCCTCAACTCCTCGGTCCTCCGATAGTGACCCGGAAATGAATTTCAGCGTGCCATGTTGAAGGACATCTCATTTCTCTAAATGCACTTCGAGCACCGAGGATCGAGCGTCGAGGAGGCTCTCTGGAGGAGCTATAACCGAGGATACACTGATCGGTCCTCCACAGTCCTCCACGGCTCCTTCGTGGATGCATTTCCGGGAACAGAGATGTTTCAGAGAGTCGTGACGCACGGCCGGACTTATCTCAGCCAATCACAGCTCTGCATGCATCCCCTGGATATTATTTGATTAACTGCTTTCATCGCGTCGCAATGTTTACAGTGAGAACAGCTGTGAGGTCCGTGCAGAAAGCAGAGCAGTGTGTAAAATATATATCACTCAGTGTAACAGGCCTACTCTCTTTATTTGCTGTAGTTTTTAGTAGATATCTACAAGCAAAGAGTCGATATTTTTCTAAAACCATTTAGTGCTTCACATAATAAAATACACAACGGCTGTAGCCTGACTATGCTTTAGGAGCTGTAGGTGTGTGTGGTACAGTGTGTGCGTAGATGCAGCGGACATACAGGTCTCTGCTTACTTTTAATACTTGTAAATACAACTTTTGGCCCGTAATTTATTTTCCTCATTGAAGCGACCAGAGGGGGGGGGATATATCCAGTCTCTGATAGTGTTACGTTATTATGAGAGTGCTCTGTTTGATATATTATCTGTTATTTATATAAATATATACAATATATATGTGTGTGTGTGTAAGTGTGTGTTTGTGTGTGTCCGCATCTGTAGCCTGTTATATATATAAAAGCGTGCATTCTGGAATGTCAGGAATGTTTGAGACGGAGAAGAATGAGGAAGTGGAAACGGAGGAGCTGAGAGCAGCGGAAAAAATCATTATACCGCACTGTGAATGAATTAAAAGTAAATATATAAGTCGTCATGAACACATCTGTCCATCAGACAGAGGGCTGCTGTGCCTCCTGTCATCATTAATGGACGTCTCTTTAAAATGACCGCTCAGAGGAGAGGAGTTCTCATTTCTCTAACCGCCTGCTGCTTCCCCTCCTCTCTCCTCGGTTCCCCTCCTCGGCTCCTCCGCTCGCATCTCCTGTGGGCGGGACTAAGTATCGAGGATAGGAGTCGAGGAGGGGGATTAGCTGAAATGAGAAAGGCCCAAGGAGTTTTTTGGCTGGGCTAAACGAAAGGTGAGACAGATCTCTGGTGATTGCGAGTGGTGTGGAGATTGTATATAATGTTTTTATTGTCTCTGTTAATCTTTGGCGCCGCCCGAGTAATGTGAATATTAAATAGTGTTAAGATCTCTGGGGAGGTACCAGACTTGATCTGATTTACACTGGACTGGGTCCATTCATGTTAGTCTATATGTTTGATGTGTTAAACCGGTGTAGTCTGGTTTAATAAAGTATATTGAGTGGAGATTTTTAGCCGAAAAGTATATTTTTGTGCGATGTTCTAAGCCGAAAAGATTGTGTACAAGATTGGTATGAGATCAGCTTTTAAGGTCAGCATCTATAGAATTTAGAGCTAAGATAAATGAGGATTGTGTTGTTTTGTATTGTCAAGCAGTGTGGTGTTTTATCTTCACACTGTTCCCCTTCCCCCAGTCACATGAGGTTACTGCTAAGCTAGTTAGCTAGCCAGTTAGCATTACTAGATGGTGATATAGTTTGAGTAAAGATACTGGTAACTACTGATTTAACCCTCTGGAGTCTAAGGGTATTTTCTCGATTTTTAGATGTTTTCTTAAGTCACCTTTTAAATGTATTTCTTCTAACATGGCACCCCATGTGTTACATATCAAAATGTTCAGGACAATCTCTGGTATTGCTATATATGCAAGTTAATCACCTTAGAGCACTGTTTGATGAGATAAGTAGCTCAAAAGCTTTACATTTAACATCCGATTTTCGGAAAATCTTCAAAACTCTTGTGAAAACACAAATGTACTCATGTGATCGAATTGTTTTGGTGTTTTAGATTTGGTTACCAAAGTCTTAGGATCACAGAAGCAGTGAAATATTTGAATTACACTGTATATAAATGTGTTATCCATGTCTAAAATGAAAAAAATTAAATTCGAATTTTGAGTAAAATAGGTGTTTATCACTCTACTTTCACCACAGCAGGGACTGAGATACATTAGGACTGAATGATGACTTCATATTACATACAAAGGTTCATGTGATGTGTACAAATACAAATTGAGTATTCAAACTTTTTTTTTCAACCAACAATTTATTATAAATATGTTTTTTTCAACCAACTATTGATATAAATATAAGAAACTGGAAAATCTCACTATTTACAATATTGAACATCAGAACTTTCAACCAACTATTCATTAGAAATGTCAAGACAGTGTCAAGGTCTTTGTCTGTCTTCCAAGACAGTGGGTCTGGCTGCTGTGTAGGTGATGGTGCATGGTGCTGTGTAGGTTGGGGTACAAGTGCTATACGAGACCTCCTTGCTGGCTGGGTTGATGGCTGTGGTGGAGCCTTTGTGCTGAGGTGTATCTTGACCTGGTGGAAGCCGCAGATGGAGGTGGAGGCAGCTGTAGTGATGCTGGTCTGCTGGTCCTTGGTGGTGATGGCTCTGGCGAAGGCCCTTGAGCCACAGTAGATCTTGACCTGGGGGCTGGCACAGATGGATGTTCTGGCTGCTGGATAAACGCCGCCTGTGGGCCACTAGGCCCAGGCAGCTGTGAAACATCTCTGTAAAACAAATTAAAATGTAGGACAATAATTACAACTAATTTCATTGAAATAAAGTTCAAGTAGAATGTTGCTCAAGCACAAATAACAATGCACACATAAAAAGAAAGTTTGGGAGGTTGGACAGGAGTCACACACACACACACACACACACACACACACACACACACACACACAGGTATTTCCAGTTACTTTACATTCAGTATAAAATCACAGACACACATATACATAGGCTACATCTGATTACAAAGTCTCATCTGTACAGGACGGTAAAATAATAACAGGCACACATATAAATACATCTATGACAAAGTCTCATCTGTACAGAACAGTATGATAACATAATCACAGGCACACATATAAATAAATCTTTATATGTATACAGCCTTATCTGTACAGAACAGTATGATAAAATAATCGATGGCAAAAACATGTCTATAGCCACTGTAAATGTCTCCGTTGTGGGACGAATAAATGATTAATTTAATCATCTACACATGTAATCTCACATTTACACACCAAAATAACCTTAGCACAGAGTAAACGTTTGCTAATGGAGTCTATTTTGTCCCAAGAAAAAGTTCATGACTATCGATACAAAATATATATCAATAAACCTATTGTTCATTTTCGCGGTATTCCCCACACATTGCCAGTACACTATTACTATAATAGTTACACTTACCCATGTCCAAATGGATCCTTGTTGTTGTCTTTGTATTCTTCTTCTTCAGAAGAGTCGAAGACTTCAGGTTCTGAGGCTCTATCTTCACTGCTGCTGCTAGCGAAAAAAAAATCTCTAGCGAAGTCGGCAACTGTTTTTTTTTAAGCCATTTTCTCCGTCTCTCTCTCTCTCCTCACAGACGTAAACTGATGGGAGACACGTAGTTTATGTTTTCTTTACTTAGTGGGTAGGTCCTTAGTGATTTCTCGATGTCCATTGGTCATTTCAGACCATGATGGCTGCCGGCCGAGATTTCCTTGACGAATCCACCAATCCCACACAGTGTAAAGTCAAGCTGCTTTGAACGGCAATATTGGCTGCTGTGCCCTGGCTACAGTCTCACAAGAGATACTCTTGGAAAGCTACTCTTCCAGCGATTCTGCAGATATCTGAATCATATTTCTACTCCTTACAATCTAAAATCTGTGATTTAAATACGTAAATAAATGTGCACTTGGACGCGCCGGCGCGTCCACCGACTCCAGAGGGTTAAATACACAGGGATGGTGTAGATGTACGTTGAGAGTAGATTGAGTCGTTTTGTTTTCCATGCTTTTCAAAGAAAGTAATTTGAACTTTATTGTTTGGGGAAATAAACAGGAAGTAGGTTTATGAACCGGAAGTGCAAGTTGATACAATTGAGAGGAGTTAAAAATAAAACAGCTCCCCTAGCGGACATAATAAGTATTACAGTTAATACATTTTTCACCACTAGATAAAGATTACATGTGGTTTCTTTGAATTGAAGTATTGTAGTTAACTCATTTTATGACATTTGCATAATTTCATAAACTTGAGTATACACTGTACACGGTTTATTTGGATTTGCACCATATTCCTATTTTCATATTACTAAGTCAAAACCATACACTGTTCAATTGTATTTATTTATTCAGATTTTTAAAAATTGCATAATTTCAAAATATTAATTTGTCTAATTTTGATTTTGATTTTCCAATTTCGGTTTTACAACATTTTAATTTATTTAAAAAAATAAAAATAAAAGTTAAGCTCAGGTGACATAGGATATCTTTATAAAGAATACAAAGGTACTATTCAGAGGATTAGTTTTTCATCTTTGATAACTTAATAATATTATCCAAGTACTTAAACATGTCGCCAAAAGACACCAAGTTGAGACCAGTCGCAGAGCCAGGCTCAACTGCAGATATCAAGGAAAGGGTAAAAATCAGATCAGATGCTTTAACAGTTCCAAGTAAAAGACAGAAGACATGGAACCAAATGGAGAAACTGTTAGAACAGTGACAAACGAGAGGATTGATTCCAGCAGATGATCAACCTGGACCAACGGAAGCCCATAGAAAAGCTGTAGTTGAACATGAGAATGCTGAGTACCTACAACAGGAAAAAAACATGGATCAAAGCCGGACAACCCTCTTGGTATGGACCTGAACACATTGCTATGAACAGAGCTGAAAAAAGAAAAGCTATGGTTGCAAGTCTGGTATTCCATCTGGAAGATGCCAGCCAAGGATTGACAAACAGCTTACATGTGGAAGAACTCAGCAGAAGAATGGAAGAGGCGCTCAACAGAAGAATGGAAGAACTCAACAGAAGAATGGAAGAGGAGCTAAACAGAAGAATGGAAGCAGATCTCAACAGAAGAATGGAAGAACTCGGCAAAAGAATGGAAGCAGAACTCATCAGAGGAATGGAAGAAAGACGGAAGGCAGATCAAGCAAAAAATGACATTATTGACGAAAGACGGAAGGCAGATCAAGCAAAGAATGACATTATTGAAGAAAGATGGAAGGCAGATGAAGCCCATAATGACATTATTGCAGAAAGACAAAGGGAGGAAGATAAGTACCAACAACTTCTGGCGGAAAGACGACAAGAAGATGTAAGATTCCAGGACATGAAGGCAGATAGACAACGGAGAGAAAGGAGAGAACAAGAAGAACGAAGAACTCAAAGAAAACGCAGAACAAATGACTCTCCTGACTATTCCGAAGGACAGGGAGATGAAGATGACGACGGCGGCACACAGTCTGAAACCAGTAGCCCCAAAACTAAAAGAACCAAGACCGGTGCACATACCTCCATGCCATTGATAGCGGTTGGAAAAGGAGGATTTCAATACCAACCATGGACTCACAGGGACATGGAATCATTAGTGGCAAAACTACCTCCACTCACCAAAGGAGGTCAGAAGTGGGTGACTGAACTGGAGAAATACACAGTCCAAGATCACCTATGCTTGGGAGACATGAGGGCCCTGCTCGGACGGATTGAAGGACGACCTGAGGCAAGAGCAGTAGATTCCGAGGCCAATTGCACACACGACCCAGATGACATTTCATTCAACAACATCAGGTCGAATGATTGGGCTGCTATTCGTCACATCTACCCGACAACACGCAGTTTACATGCCCTCACCGGCCTGAGGAAAGGTACGGAGGAAAACATGCATGCCTTCCAGAAGAGATGCGAAGGAGTGTGGGAGGACTGTACTGGAGAACGACATGACGTTTCGCCGGCTGTCACAATGCTGTGGAAGGACGCGGTCATTAAAGCCCTACCCCAATCAGTGCAGGCACGCCTTAGAGATGTGGTGGGGTTAGAAGCTAAAATCCCAGAAGAATGGAGACTACATCTCATTCACCACGACATCAAATACCAGGAAATAACAAAGGAAGATGATGAAGAAACAAAGAAACTGGGAAAAATACTTTTGAAGATGCAGGTGGCTGAGAAAGATACTGAAGCTAATCAGATGGCCATACTAGCAGAGAAGGCAGGGTGGACACCTCCAACAGTTCAGAACCAACAAAGCGGAGGAGGAAGTGTATGTCCACAAAACCAAGTTCAGCAGATACCTGTGTATCTTCCTACGCAAGTACATTCACAAGCACCACGGTATCTTCAACAGCAAACACCTGTGTATCTTCCTAGGCAAGTACAGCCACAAGCACAGCAGTATCTTCCCACACAATTCCAGCAACAGCAAATACCTATGTATCTTCCTACCCAAGTACAGTCGCAAGCTCAGGTATACACTCCCATACAGCATCAACAAAAGGGACAATGGAGAGGAAAGCAACGCTCAAGAGGAAGAAGGGATGATGGCTGCTTCATATGTGGTGATTGTAGACATTTGGCCAGAGATTGCCCCACTCAGCAATATCCACCACAAGGTATCACCTCACAATACAGAGGAGAAGCAGTGTTAGATATGAGAAAAATTGAGGCGGAAGCATATGCCAGGGCCATGACGAATATTTCTGTTGGACCAGGGGATTGGGTAAATGTAAAAATCCACAAGATTAACTCGTTGCAACCTGTATGGAGTGGACCATGGGAAGTTGTAGAACGCACTGCAGAAGCACTCCGGATCAAAGTTAAAAAAGGAACATGTTGGCACCCACTTACACAGTGTGTAGCCGTACCGCCACATTTCCAGAAACGGCACGGCAGTTAGAACTGATTTTGGAAAACTGGTACAAAACAATAAGGAATCGAACATTTTTAGGAACGACAGCACCAGGAGATGAGTAAACTCAAGAATCAAGAGTGTAAATACATTGAGAAACACATTTTTATACTCAAACTGTTTGCATATCATAGACAAGGAATTTAGAATATAAATAAATGTTCACCAAAAGTAATAAGTATAACGGAAAGTAGACATAGGCCTACACTTGAGTACATTTACATTACTGTGATCTGATTGTGGTGTGCTCTGCAGGTTTACTATTGTTCTAAGTAATAGTGGGATTTAAAGAGTGGAGATGTTCTTTCGTAGTGTGTGGAATATGTGATGCTTGAAACATGTAGGTATTCCAATTTATAGGAGAAAATGGTTTCCTGAAAGAGTTATGTTGGGTAAATATGTAGCGATGGTTGAAGTAATTCTTGGAAGGAGTTTGTGGAATATCATTAGTAGACATTAATTGGGTTGTTTAGATGGCATTTAACAACTAAGACGGATAGTATGATTAGTAAAGACAGAGTGGAAAGGGTTGGATTTATTTAACCTCAGTGTGCTAGACTTCCTATAGGTAATGCGTCCCGAGACCTGGACTCCCCCTCTGCGTCAGAAAAGCTACGACCCCGACCCTCCAAGCAGACAAAAGACCTAACCCAACAGGAGACTCCTCCTTCTCCATCGAACAGACAGAGAACCAGAGCTGAAACAACAACAACAAGACTGCATCCAGAACTGCAGCCAGAACTATCTCCACCTGAGGCATCCAGAAGCAAACTTTATGCTGACATACAGAGATACTCTCATCAGTCCCTCCGACGGGGCATGAAGTTCCAAGCTGAGCCACGAGATTTGGCAAGAGCAAAGTGTGAGACGTGAGAGCAGAATCCGCCCTCCATGAAAGCAGCGAAGAGACTGTAAAGGAGGAGATGAAGTGCAAGAACAGTGGCATGATGTGGGCTGCAGATGTAACTGGGCCAAAGGCTGCCTACAAGAGTTACAGCGGATGGATACTCTATTTCCCTCAGCAGACACAAGTCTTCCAAGGTAACGTACTTGTGTTTTAAACAGGTCACACTTTCTGGGCTTTAGTTTTATCCCATGCTCCCTCAGCCGTTATAGCACTCTTCTGACAGCATTGATATGATCCTCAAATGACCTGCTAAACACAAGCACATCATCAAGATACGGCACACATATTTCATCCCTTAAGCCCTCCAAGCACTCTTCCATGCAGCGCTGGAATGCTGCAGGGGCATTCATGAGTCCAAACGGGATTCGTACCCACTCATAAAGGCCCCAGGGGGTCACAAAGGCTGTTAGGTGTCTACTGTCTTTGGCCATGAAACCCTGGTGGTATGCCTTACCCCTAGACTCCACCGGGTCCGTCTGCGGCGTGTTACGGCCGCGTTACGGCTGCGACGCGGCGTCCGCAAGGATAGCGGCCACTCTAGTCAATGGGTGCTATTCCACCACACGCGGCGCATTACGGCTCAGAAGCGTCCCAGACGCGTCCCAGAAGCGGCTCGGCGCAGGGCTCCTCTAAAATTAGGATGAATCCTATTTTTGTCACGGCGCAGCCGTAAGGCAATGTCGGGCAAGCAGGAAGTGGAACGTTCAGAGCATATATAGCATATTTAAATATATATATACACACACACAAACTCATTTTGCAGACCCTATCCCTCCATAGTCTTTCAAGTAGGAGGAGAAATGCCAGCGTTCTCCTCCGGTTTACAGGCACTGTGTAAATTATATATATATAATAATTATGATGATGAATGCATTTTTACCACTAAAATACAGCAACACATCTTTGATTCATGTCGTTTATAACTGGAATATTATTATTATTAACTTTGTCTGTACAAAGTAGCCTGTCCAGGAAA
>CALSBZ010041004.1:0-12108 GCA_943591055.1 Gobionotothen gibberifrons
GGGGGGGGGGAGATGGACATCTTGCAGGTAATGGAGGCAGTGATTGCTGAGGGTGAGATGGATTTGAGATTTCTGTAGGTTATTGTGCGTTTTTGCTTTTGGGCGGGGATGGGGATGTTGATGGCCAGGTGATCAGAGATGTGGAGATTGAGGCTGGACAGATGATGGATGGTGAGACCAGTGGAGCAGACCAAGTCCAGGATGTGACCACGGCTGTGTGTTGGGAAGTTGATGTGTTGAGAGAAGTTGCAGCAGTGAAGGGTTTCCTTGAATTCAGAGGCATATTTGCAGGTCGGGTCGTCAACATGAATGTTAAAATCACCTAAGAGGAGAACAGATGGGGATATGGCAGAAAGCTGAGTGAGAATGTCAGAGAGGTCGGAGAGAAAGGAGGGGTTTGGCTTCGGGGGACGGTAGATGATGGCTGTGACCAGGGGAGTGGGACCAGAGAGTTTAAAGATCAGGTGTTCAAAAGAAGAAACATCAGGGATGGGGATTATGGTAGCTTTTATTTCCTTTCTGATAATGGCAGCTATACCACCACCCCGCCCTTGTGGGCAAGGTTTGTCAATGTATGTGAATCCTGCTGGGGTGATTTGATTTAAAGAAAAATAGTCCAGGAGTTTTTGCCATGTTTCGGTCAGATACAGAAAGTCCAGGTTATTGTCTTTAATGAATTCATTCAGAATGTGGCTTTTATTGTGGATGGAGCGTGTGTTGAGCAGGGCTGCTCTGAGGTGACGTTGCATTGGGGGGGGTGGTGTGGTCCGGGGGAGTGGAAGGAGATTGGTCAGATTCACGTGTTGTTTGTTGTGATGGCGTAGTGTGGGCGTGTGACAGGACCGAATGGACGGGATGGAGTGTGGAGACGTGGAATGAAATAAAAACGTACGGCCAGAGCCTCTGTGTGGAGGACGGCGTTTGCGGAGTATTTCATTATCTGCAAGGATGTCCATGCAGTCCGGAGGCAGGCGGTTATTAAAGGAGTGGAGATCTGACAGGGAGTAGAGCGGCGGCATGATCCGGTGAAGTGGCGCTAGCACGGAGCTAGCTAATGCTGGGGACCCGGGCAGCAGAGACCCGGAGCCGAATGACCGTGGAAGAAGGAGCGGTGTGAGTCCAGATAAAATGAGAATGATAATCCAGAGCATATCAGGAGAATAATTCCAGTGGTTTCCGAAGGAGAATCGTAGGAGGGGCTGACAGCCTGGTGCAGAGTGGGAGCCGGGGGACCAGCCTACTAGCTTGTTAGCTAGCTTGATAGCCACCAGTTGTAGGCGGCAGGGAGAGACGATGTCAGCGGGGAAGCCGGCTGATCGCAGCGGGATGGGAAGACCCACACGAGCCGCGGAGTTAGGGTGGAGTTGGGGTGGAGACAGAAATGTTAGCTCAGCAGACTTCAGGGAGCCGAGGAGCATCTAGGTAGCAGCCTGCTAGGTCCGATAATGCTAGCTAGCTAGCGGGCTAGGGACCGGTGAGCAGGAAAGAGCCAGCCGGTAGGAGATGACAACACAAAGATCTGTGTCGAATCGATAGAGAGATGCTGCTATTTTTGCTGATGACTGACGTTTAAAAAGTAGAGAGCCAGACAGGAGAGGTTCTGATCTGGACTAAAGAACAATATTTGGGGGCGGAGGAGCGGCGAACAAACAACGCCAGCACCCTCGGCGACCCGGGAAAGTGATACTAGTCATCAACAATTCAAAACTAAAGTAAAAACAATTC
Organism: Gobionotothen gibberifrons; assembly: GCA_943591055.1. Lineage (NCBI taxonomy): Eukaryota > Metazoa > Chordata > Actinopteri > Perciformes > Nototheniidae > Gobionotothen > Gobionotothen gibberifrons. Next base: position 1,726 of record CALSBZ010041004.1, read on the forward strand.
TATTTGCAGAATACTCCAGCTAACAAATATTGGATATTCCCAGTGTTATTTATATATGCAGTTACTTTTTTCTTGTCCTAACTTTTATTTTATCTCTTTCTTTTTTTTTTCTTTCCAGTTTTCATTAGTTTTCTTTATTTCTTTGTACTCCTTAATTTCTATACGTTTTTGACGAAATAAATGCCATTGTTATATTGATGCTAATGATGATGCACAGGGCTACTGTGCTACTGTGCTACTCCCCATAAGCTATGCTTCAGCCCTCCCGCTTCTACTAATTTTGTTCATTTGTGTGTATGAATTATATGTTTTTGCATGATTTTAGTAGAATAAATTAAAAAAATGAAAAGATTCAGGCATTGTAGATTGTAGCCAACTTTCCGTGAAACATAATAAAGAGGCCTCAAGAAATTCTTGACAGTACCTTGTGTATGTCCTTAGTGTGTCCACGTTGTTGCTCAATGAGCGCAGGTTTGTGAGAATGATGGATGGAAGTGGTGACCGGCTGAATCTCCGCCGTAGGCGATTCTGAACGCCTCCCCTCCTTCCTCGCCTCTTTTTCCTGGTGTTTCTAAGCGGCTCCCGAGGGATTTCATCCAATAACGAAGAGCACAGATGGCTTGGTGTATTCGTAGGAGGCGGATCGCATTGTAGCCCTATTATAGCCTCGCGGCTGGAGCAGCGTAGAGGCCGGGGCTCCTCGCCATACCTGTTCGTGCTGTCACTCAGGTGTGTCTTGGAAAGTTGAATGGCCAGACATGGTCTGCAGAAGGCAAATGTAAACTACAGGATCAAAAGCATGGTCTCTCAAAATGACGTTTCATACAGACACAACAAAGTTTAGACAATAACTAGACTAAAAAAACAAAACACAAGAGGAACGGAGCATACTGAGACTCGCAGTGACAGAATGCCGTATCCCTCTGTCTCCTGTATATCATAGGTGGGAGTAAGTCATACATGTGCAAGTCTCAAGTTACTGGGGTGAGAGTCAAGCAACTCAAGTCCTACGACAGTGGTTTTGAAAACTAGAGTTCAATTTTCAACATTAACAACAATGGAGAGAGGGGCTCTGAAATCATAAAACAGGTAAAGGGGGGGAATAATTGAACAGTTCAGTGTGTGTGCGTGCGTGTGTGTATGTGGTTAAAACGCGGTCGCTCGTTAGCTGTTCTAATGAAGCTGGTGCTGCTCTTCTCAGATTCTGCTGAGTTACATGTTACTGCCTCCTGGTGCCGCAGAGATTTCATGAAGTGAAGGAGGTTTTCCTTCTATAAAACAGCTGTGGGCAGCAGATACTGTGAGAGTCACAGACATGAATACATAGGTCAAGGCAGACTGGTTCACAGACTCTCCTGTTTTGCCGATCCGGTGCTTGAACAAATAACTCTACATCCCTGGCCGAAATGTCCCTAAAATGAAGTCCGAGTTTGAAATATATCTCAAATAATGTATGTATTTCCCCACATAAACATAACAGTCTGCAATGAAACGGCTGTCTCCTGTGCGCTCCACTTCCTACTTTCTCCTGCGAATGAGAAGGGACTTTCTCTCTTTTTCTTTCATTGCCCTCTAGGGGCTTCGTACGATACATATGCAAATTATTTATATATTATAAGTCCTTTCGAGTCATCTGTCTCGAGCCTAAGTCAAGTCTCAAGTCATGAATTCCAAGTCGAGTCTTTTATCAATGTTAGTCAAGCAAGTCTCAAGTCATGTGACTCGAGTCCCCCACCTCTGGTATATACTTTGGTTAGAATATTGCTTTATTACTGTATCAAATATAATACAAATATAATAAACACAAACAGTTGATAAGTAGTATTTTGTTAACTCAAGGTTTATATTAAGTGAGTTTTTATTGTGTTAACTTGTGTATTTATGCTTTTTAGATTGACTTTCTCTCTTTCTCTGTCCGTCTGTTCTAGAAACCGAAAGGAAAAGAGAGACGTCACAGCTGTCAGCAATGTGACAAATCCTTTACAACATCTGGAACTTTAAAGTGCCACCTGCGTATTCACACGGGAGAAAAACCGTACAGCTGTGAAGAGTGTGGGAAAACTTTCACTAGATCAAGTGCTCTCAAAACACATCAACGTATTCACATTGGAGAAAAACCTTACTGCTGTGAAGAGTGTGGGAAAACTTTCACTCAATCAGGTCATCTCAAATCACATCAACATATTCACACGGGAGAAAAACCGTACAGCTGTGAAGAGTGTGGGACAACTTTCACTAGATCAGATGCACTCAAAATACATCAACGTATTCATACTGGAGAAAAACCGTACAGCTGTGAAAAGTGTGGGACAACTTTCAGTACATCAGGTCATCTCAAATCACATCAACGTATTCACACGGGAAAAAAACCATACAGCTGTGAAGAGTGTGGGATAACTTTCACTACAACAAGTGCTCTCAAAACACATCAACATATTCATACTGGAGAAAAACCGTACAGCTGTGAAGAGTGTGGGACAACTTTCAGTACATCAGGTCATCTCAAATCACATCAACGTATTCACACGGGAGAAAAACCGTACAGCTGTGAACAGTGTGGGACAACTTTCACTCGATCAGGTCATCTCAAATCACATCAACGTATTCACACGGGAGAAAAACCGTACAGCTGTGAACAGTGTGGGACAACTTTCACTACAACAAGTGCTCTCAAAAAACATCAACGTATTCATACTCGAGAAAAACCTTACAGCTGTGAAGAGTGTGGGAAAACTTTCACTCAATCAGGTGCTCTAGAATCACATCACCGTATTCACACTGGAGAAAAACCGTACTGGTGTGAAGAGTGTGGGAAAATGTTCACTAGTTCAGGTAATCTCAAATTACATCTTCGTGTTCACTCTGGAGAAAAACCGTACAGCTGTGAAGAGTGTGGGCAAACTTTCACTCAATCAGGTGCTCTCAAATCACATCACCGTATTCACACTGGAGAAAAACCGTACTGGTGTGAAGAGTGTGGGAAAATGTTCACTAGATCAGATAGTCTCAAATCACATCTTCGTGTTCACTCAGGAGAAAAAACGTAGTGGTTTTAAGAGTGTAGGAGCCGCATTTAAGCATTTTTTTTTTTTTCACAGTTTACAATAAACAATTCCCATCTATTGGCCATGTGTTGGGTAATCCTTTTTTCCATTACAGATCCCATCCCAACAGCGCCATCTGTTGACGTAACGTCAGAATTGACAGGCATAATGTTCACTGTTCCTTTATGGAACCAATATACAATCCAGTTTTAATGCTGCTCATACATGCATGCACACAACAGTCTATGGGGCAGCAACCATACAGACAGTAAGGGAAATATAGTGGAAGAAATGCTGGAGGAAAGAACACTAGTATGCCTTAATGATGGACATGGCACAAGAGTAGATGTTCACAGGGGGAAAGTCTCATGCCTGGATCTGACATTAATGTCAAACTGTGTGGTTCATACATGTGAATGGTTTGTTTTGAATAACTCCACTGTAGGAAGTGACCATTATCCAGTGCTTACTAAAATGCAGGAAGGAGGTGTAATAACCAGGTGGTGCTCTCCTAAAGCTGATTGGGGTGAAATGTAGGATATGGTGTGAGGAGGAGTCGGTGCACCTGCTAACATCAGAGGGAAGCACAGAGGTCATTACAAGCCAAATAACGCAACATATATTAAATGCAGCAGAGAACAGTATACCCAAAACAACAACCAAGGGTAGGAAGAAAGTGGTGCCGTGGTGGAATGAGGAATGCAGCAGGGTTACTAAAGAGCAAAACCATGCATTTAGAGAATTAAAGAAACATGACACAAAATAATGTTATAGAGTATCAAAGGAAAAGGGCAGCTGCTCGAAGGACAATAACATACACACAGGAGAGAACTGTGTTCTACCATTGGCAGAGGAGTCACATTCAGTGATGTCTAGTCCATGTTTAAGCAGATGAGTGGGGAAAGGAAATCCATTAAAATGCCAGCTTTGGTTGATGGGGAGAGGCTGGCAGTGACAGGTAAAGAGAAGGCAGGTATGTTAGGAAGGACACTTGCAGCAGTACATAGTGGGGAGCATCTCAGTGATATCCATAGGCAGCAAAAATAGCAGTTACTAGCAGAGAGTGAAATTACTAACAGAGCACTTATATACTAATAAAGGACTGGCTTATCTAAAGCCAGTTGAGTAGCACTTGAAATGTTTGGCTCTATGAAACCTGATGTACTTATATGATTCTGTTTTCTTCTAGTTTGTATCTTCTTGGTCGAACGCACTTACTGTAAGTCTCTCTGGATAAAAGCCTCAGCTAAATGCAATGTGATGTTCTCTATGGTTGGAAACTATACTTTAAGGTCACGTTATACTCCTTAGCTACATATCAGAGATACATATTGTTCTTGTAATACTCTTTGTTTGTCTGGATGATATCTCATAATAATAATACATTTGATTTATAAAGCACCTTTCATTGCTCACAGCAATCCCAAGGTGCTTTAACAGTAATATATGTATAAATGCTACTAAATGAATGCAACATGTATGATACTCTACATAGAAACTACTCCGTGTATGTCACAGTTCACCCTTTCTAAACACTGAATGAAATAGGTTTTTGATGCTTATACATTCAAATGAACGACCTGTTTAAACTTTGAATGTGGTTTATACATTTCAGATAACAACAGTTAACGGTACAAAAATAAACAGTTTTTCATGGTTGGAAAGTGAATAAAGTCCATTTACTCAAATACAGATTGCAGGTAGTTGTGTGTCAGCTGAAGTGTTTCCACGTGATGTCACTTTATACTACTCCTCCATCACATACCAGATATAAAGATGTACTTTTAATAAGACGAGAGAAGAGTTACACATCATGTGAAACTAAAACTGGAGCACACACACGCACACACAGACTAGCTGGTCCCTTGTAAAGGTGAGTCCACCTTAAATGAGCAGTGGGTGATCAGCAGGTGAAAGGCAGGACACGGGAACTTGGTCCTGAGGAGATGTAACGATTATTAAACAAGAAATCGTCGAGTCAAGGGGTCGAAGAAATGAACCTTTGTGATTATTAGCGAATCGGTTGCAGGTGGGTGAAAACAGGCTTAACGTATTGCATGTAACGGAATTAGGATACAAAATAGACAAAAGTATTCCCTTACCAACACACTTGGTCTTTTTAAACGATTACGCCATTTTAATCTTTCTCACAAACTTTGCAGATCTATTTTTTCTCTCCTGTGTGGATTCTCATGTGTGACTTTAAACTTACACTATGTGAAAAAGCTTTCTTACAGACTGAGCAGCTGTGTGGTATCTCTCCTGTGTGGATTCTCATGTGTTCCTTTAAACGTCCACTCTGTGAAAAAGCTTTCTTACAGACTGTACAGGTGAATGGTTTCTCTCCTGTGTGGACTCTCATGTGTGTCTTTAAATTTCCACTCAGTGAAAAAGCTTTCTTACAGACTGAGCAGCTGTGTGGTTTCTCTCCTGTGTGGACTCTCATGTGTGTCTTTAAATGTCCACTATCTGAAAAAGCTTTCTTACAGACTGTACAGGTGAATGGTTTCTCTCCTGTGTGGACTCTCATGTGTCTCTTTAAATTTCCACTCAGTGGAAAAGCTTTCTTACAGACTGAGCAGCTGAATGGTTTATTTTCAGCACAACGTTGTGGATCACTGACAGATTCATGTCTATTTTTCAGTGAGTTTGAGCCTGACACAGGTTCTCTTGTCTCCTTCCAATCAGCACTGTCTTCAGTGTCAGGTTCAGAAGAGTCTCCAGTGTCAGGCTCAGAAGAGTCTTCAGTGTCAGGTTCAGAAGAGTCTTCAGTGTGGTCCTCAGTCTTTGGTTGTAAACTGCTCTCTGGATCTGAGCTCCTGGCTGGTTCTGGTCCTCGACAGTCATCTCCATCAGCTTCTGTTTCCGTGTGTTCAGTTTGTCTTTGATGAGGCTGAGACGACTGAAGTTTCTCTTTATCATCTTCAATCGTCACAGGATCAGGAGTGAAAGTGGACTTGGTGATATCAGCCTCCTCCAGCTCCTGAAGCTGCTCTCCCTCCTGTTCCTGCTTAATGTGTGGGGGGGGCTCTGGGTCCTCCTGGTCCAGACTGGTGCTCCACTCCTGCTGGTCAGGGAGAAGCTCTTCTTTAACCACCACCAGCTGCTGGACGTCTTCAGGAAACAGGAAACACACAGTCAGAACAAACTGTTAAGTGTTAGCATTTAAAAATCTCATCACCATTACAATGGGAGACATTTTGCAGCCCTAATTAATGCCTTTGTTTTTATATTTTCACATTATCTTTCTTAGTCCCACCTATTGTGTATTTGTGTTGGCTCAAGTCACCTCATGTAGCCCAGCCCCTTTCCACTTCCAGTAAAAAAGGTTTTTTTCTTCTGGCGTAGCGCTAGCCGCAATGTAAACAATGAATTGTATTTGGGATCGTTCACAGATACACTACGCCTACAGTATAGAATGAAAATACTCAGTTACAAATAAAAATCCTGCATTCAAACCTTATTTAAGTAAAAGTATGCAAGTATTAACAGAACATTTGACGGCACCTTCCTATGTAACAGTAATGATGGTGCAGTAAAATGTTCCCGGTCAGTCTTTCATTGATGTTGTTTCTTGATTTTTTTGTATGTTGCATTTTACTGCTGGACATGTTCAAAGTTGCGCTTGTATAAATGATTATAGATGAGGGAACCTGCTAAATGTTCAAATATGTGTGTTTTTTTATATACAGTACCAGTCAAAACTTTGGACACCTTCTCATTCAATGTTTTTTGATTATTTTAATTTGTTTCTACTTTGTAGATTAACACTGAAGACATCACAACTATGAAAGAACACATGGAATTATCTAGTTCACAAAAAAGTGTTAAAAAAAATCAAGAAAATTATTTGTATTATAGATTCTTCAAAGTAGCCCCCTTTAGCCTTGATGACAGCTTTGCACACTCTTGGCTTCTCTCAGTCAGCTTCATGAGGTCGTCACCTGGAATGGTTTTCTATTAACACGTTAATACCGCTTTAACGCAAAAATAAATGAACGCCACTAATTATTTTAACGCGATTAACGCATGTGTATTTTTTGTCCTCGGCTGCCCCGTAGTTTCAGAGCGCATCAAGTTTAAAATACCATCTACAAGCTGATGCTGACAGCCCCGCTCCTGCCATCCGTTTGCAGCAGACCACACTTCCACGCTCACCGACAGGCCATCGACTGGCCATCGGGAGGGTGTGTGTATGTGTGGCGCGAGCGAGAACGCGCACACCTTACGTGTATTGTTGTTGTTAGCATCTGGTGCTAGCTAGCTGCGCTAACGGATATAAGGAGCCGTTTCAATGAAAACAGAGGAGCGAACAACTGCGCCGAGCACTTGACTTTATGCAGGTAGCCAGACAGTGGGACATTGTACAAAAAGTCAGCACACTCAGCAGGGATAGTGCGCACAACATGATTGCAGCGTCCAGGCAGCTCCCGTTCGAGCATATGCCTTGAGTTGCACGTAGCTCCAACGATCCGAGACACACACACACACACACACACACACACACACACACACACACACACACGAGAATATTTGTCATTGATCAAATGATAATAAACAAACATTTGCATAAAGCATATTTGTCCACTCATATGTTAAGAGTATTAAAATCTTCAAAAATATCCCTAAGGTACATTTAGAACAGATATGGGATTAATTTGCGATTAATCGCGATTAACTATGGACAATCATGTGATTAATCGTGTTTAAATATTGTAATCGACTGACAGCCCTAATATATTATAAATACACAAGGGTGTAACTTTGGTTTGAGAAGTGGGGGGGACACAAAACAGGGGGTCCTCCGCAATGAAACATTGTTCTCGATTTAATTCCATTTCCTGCCTTTCTACAAATATATTAGGGACTATGGTGTTAAATAATCCAAGAAAAATGTGTAGTGTGTATATAATGAGTGTGCACACTTATCTATTCATGAACCTGTTTTATTTGTGATGACCTCACATCCTATAGGGGGGTCCGGGGGCATGCAGCCCCGGTAAGATTTGTTTCTTTAAATTGAAGTTAAAGACATCAATCTGGTGCACAAATTAAGAGATGTATGTATACAGCTCTCAACACTCATATGAAACAGAACTGTATATATTTCAATACTCCAAAAACCATTAGAATATGCTCACAACCAATAACACATCATTGATATACTCCTCTCTCCTATCTTTATCTTACCTAGTCTGCATTCTTTCTTTTTATTGATGCATATTTTACTAATCACTCCCCTTTCAAACTGTATTTTTTTACTTTTTACTGACATTGGAATTATTTTTTAACTTATTTTGAACAACTATATTAAATAGATGGTAATATTAGTTTAGACCAAACCGTTTGAGACCCAGTGAGATAACTTAGACTAAAGTTTACAATATAATCACTCAGCGAGTCCTTTACCTCCCTGAGCTGATGTTATCTCAGCCTCTCAGTCCGACAGGAGAGGACTCTCCCTCTCCTTATTGTTGAAACAGCTTCTAATCTCCGTTAGCTCCGAGCTAGCACCAGATGCTAACAACAACCCCCGTAACTCTCTCTGCCTCTCTCTGTCTCTCACACAAAATGCGCTCCTGCCACACACACACACACGCTCCTCCGTGACGATGACCACTTGCGTAAAAAAAAAAAAACACATTTGAAAAGTGGGAGGGACACAAACGGGATTTTGAAAAGTGGGGGGGACATGTCCCCCCTGTCCCCAGTGGAAAATACGCCCATGTAAATACATGTTGGCAATAATTGATTGATGAGATTTTACATTAATTTATATTAATATTTTAATTACTTAATGACCTTTGTACTAGTTCCCCTATTCTCTATCAAGTAACATTTTAGATGTGTTTAATTTATTATTGAACATATTTATTAGGGATGCTCCGATCGCCAATTTTGGGGCCTATCGCCAATTGCCGGAATCAGTATTGGCCGATACCGATCCGCTCGAGTGGGCGGGGCCTATGGGGATCTTCCATTTAAAGTGCTCAGTTAATGGCGCTTCCACAAACAACAACCAACATAATTATTACATTCAAATTAAGTACATTATTCAAGTTTACATTAACTTTGGATAATAACACGGAGAGATGAGTGGAAGTTCTCTCTCTCCCCCTCTCTCTCTCCCCCTCTCTCTCCCTCCCTCTCTGTCTCTCTCTCTCCCTCCCCCTCTCTCTCTCTCTCTCCCCCCTCTCTCTCTCCCTCTCTCCCACTCTCCTGACAGCCTGTCAGTATCGTCTCATGCAGCTCACTGATCCAGTAATGAGTGACCCGACAGTGAAGAATAAATATATTTATAACTAGTGTAGCTTGTTCCAGAGGTAGATTAAATAGCTAAGTGTGTTAGGTCTAACTCTTAGTGTGTTGCTCCGCTCACCGGTCCGTCACAGCGGGTGGAGCTGCAGGATTTCTGCTTCACACACGTTGCATACCGCTATTTTATTGTCCTTTTCGGACACCTTAAAATACTGCCAGACTGGTGAAGCCATTGTGGTGAGCTCGTTTTGCCGCGCACAGAGAAAAGTGTCATGTATTTTACGTCATCATTTTACGCCATGCGATCGGCTCTCGCGGTTGGCATTTTTAGAGAGCCCGATCCATCGGTAGAGAGTGAGTATCGGCCGATATCGATCGGTGGCTGATCGAACGGAGCATCCCTAATATTTATTCATTGATTTCTTTATGCATTATTCTCCCGCAATTTGAATTAATTCAAAGTATTTGTTTTTATTTGCTTTTAGACATGTAAAAAGAAAAGGTGAATAAAGAAGCACATTAAAACTAAAGTATCAATGTATGTCACATTTAACCAACTAGTGCCCACATGCATGGGTCATATATAAATTAGTACATTAAATGGAATATTATTCAATGTATGTATTTTTATAAATATATTTATTTTGGTAGGTTTGCTCTTCCGTAATACATTTTAATTATTATAATAAGTACATGTGTCTCATAATACTTTTACTTAAATAAGATATGAATGCAGTACTTTAACTTGTCATGGAGTATTTTCACAGTGTGGTGTTTGTACTTTTACTTCAGGATATACTACCTGCAGCAAGTGCTGATAAAGGGTCTAAAGTGTTATTAATGTGATAATAAAGTGCTACTGAAGAGTGTAAAGGGAACAGACCTGCTCTGTGTATCCGAAGCTGAGGCTGTAAAACAGCGTCCAGTAGTTTCTGGAGTCTCTTGTTCTCCTCTTTGGAAAGAGACAGCTCCTCCTCGAGCTCTGCTATTGTTTGTTCAAACAGAGCAAATATCTCTTCAGCAGCAGCAGTGACTCGCTGCTTCTTCAACGACAGCAGCATTTGGACTTTACTCATGTTTC
>CALSBZ010041005.1:0-12430 GCA_943591055.1 Gobionotothen gibberifrons
GCCTTAAGATCCTTTGTGAATACGGCCCCTGGTGTATATCAGTATGTCGTGTCTCTACTGGGACATGTCTCCATGATTTAATGTTCAAAAAGCTCTTTATTTTTCTCATACTGCCTGTGCTGCAGCACCTCTTTTCACCCTCTGTCTGAAACCAGAGCCCAGTCTGCTCTGATTGGTTAGCTGGCCGGCTCTGTTGTGATTGGTTATCCACTTAGAGATGTCCCGCCCCTTAGGCCCCGGCCCCACGGGGACGCATACGGTAAAACGCATACGCAAACGCAATCGCAAAAAAGGCTTCCGTCCACACGCAATAGACACCGGAAAGTGTCTGTTCACACGAGACAGCTCCGTTTAGCTCTGTCACTACCCGAACTGCCGCCCTGCCACTCTAATAGGACACTTGACACAGTGGCGTTTGGCAAAGCAGAAAAAGAACACACATAACTCATCTCTCTCGAGTTTTCTTTTTCTGCTTTGCCAAACGCCACTGTGTCAAGTGTCCTATTAGAGTTGCCGTATGTAGTTGTCAAATATGGCGGACCATCTCGCACATGCGCACTGCAGATAGGGCAGGGTGGCAGATCGGGTAGTGACCAAGCCCAAGCATATTGACGTGCTTGATGTGAACGAGCATTTTGGTTAAAGTTCTTCTCAGACATGCCGGGTAATCTGTGACGTTTCACTCTCTCAAAAGTTGGGCCATTTTATCATCATGCGCCAATGAGCAACTCTCATAGGAATGAATGAGGCCCCGCCTCCCACGGTGTATCCAGTTCTTATTATACATCCATGGAAGTGACAAGCATAGACAAGCTCCAACCGCTGGAGAAGCTGCAGTACATATGCCGAGCCTGTACGTGGCGCTGTAACTTCCTCCACAAAAGCAGCGAAGAAGCATGGTTGTCATGGTTGCCCTTCTGTTTATTCTCCGTGGTGGAGGGCGAGGGAACCAGGCAGAGTTTTTCGCCGGTCAACGTGTGTTAAGGTTTAAATCTTCCGGACAAAATTATAAAAGTGCCGGTCAAAGGTCTTCTTTGTTATTTATTGAGCTTTTTAGCGTCAGTGTCTGTCTCATGCAGCAGCTGATCCAGTAATGTAAAGTAAAGTAAAAGTTTGAGATTTAATTAAAATAGCTAAGGGCGATGATCTGACTTGAAGTGTGTGTTTTGCTCCGTTCACCGCTGCATCACAGCGGGAGGAGCTGCAGGTCAGCAGAGCTGCGTGTCTCCGTCCTGTCAGATTAGACTTCACTCGCGTTTATGTCCATATCGAGAGAAATATGAATAATCTGAATTCAGTGTGCAGTTTACTTTGACGCGGGGGTGAGCAGCAGAGGTGGGGAGAGGCGGGGCTATTGCGTCATCATTATCAGAAAATGATCGTATAGGGCGTAATAACGGAGCCGTTGGACCCCCCAGAGCGTTGCGTATACCGTTCTATCCACCTCGGGACCCGTTATCGTTACCGTAGTCATTTACTGTCATATTCTGTCGTCCTAGTGTGGCCGAACGGTCTATATGACACAAAACTGTAATGGAAACTACCGTATGCGTCCTCGGGGGGCCGGCACCTTAGCCTATCACATACAATGTGTTGGAGTGCAAGCCAATAGGAACACGAGTGTTACATAGAGTTGTCACTATGTCACTGAAATACACAAAGGAGTCCAATGGAGGCATTTCAGTCAGGGGGGGAGAAAATCCCTCTGGAGGGAACACAGGGATTTTAACCTTTGCAGACCTTTTGACATGCCCACAAACATATAGAACACACTACAGGAGAGGGAACACTCAAACAAGAATAATAGGCCTCTTAAAATTCATTTATTTGTCTACAATCCATGGCTGTTGATTACTAAGTGATTCCTCATCAATTATTCCCATAGCACCCACTAGTAATGATTTTATGTGCTTTTTTAACGATAAAATTGTTACTCTTAGAAACAAAATCAATGACCTCTTGCCTTTGACCAGTATAGTGTTATCAACAGCTCCCGGAAATGTAAGTTCTAATATTACACTAGATAGTAAACTAGAATGTTTTTCAGCCATAAACCTTGAACAATTAAATTCAATGATTCTTTCTTCTAAACCAGGGGTTCTCAAAGTGCGGCCCGCGGGCCAATGGCGGCCCTCGGAAATGTTTCTGGCGGCCCGCGATAGTTAATGTGACAAAAAAATAAATAATAATAATAATCTTTTTTTTTTTTGTTTAAATAATTTTTTTTTTTCTTTGCCTAAATCCTTCCGGCCCACATTTGTAAGTGTTCCGGCCACTCCTTTTTTGCTTACCTAAATCCTACCGGCCCACATTTGTAAGTGTTCCGGCCACTCCCTGGAGGGATGTTACAGATGGAAAAACAAGCTCCAAAGCATAAAGGCGTTTTTGTATAGTTTGTTTGGAGTGGCTGTACCCGTAGGATAGAAAAGGGGGTCTGACTCAGAGGTCGCGCGGCTGTGGAGAAGAACGTGTTGCCCACATTCTGTTACTGAGTTTAGGCTAGTTAGCTAGCAGGTTTATTGTTTTGGGTGCAGTCACATTTGCCTCCACTTGCTGTTCAAATAAATGTTGAAAGAAAAAGTAAATCTGTTTACAGTTCTGTTTCATATGGATCCATAGATTTAGTCCCTAATTTTGCTCTCAAAGTGCACCAGATTGATGCATTTAACTTCAACATTTAAAAAAAATTCTTAAAAAAAGTCCACCACCTGCCCACACTCCGTTAAATTGTCTCACCCACATTGAGGATGCGGTCCACCACCTGCCCACACCCCGTTAAATTGTCTCACCCACATTGAGGATGCTTCCTATGCCCATGTTCTATTCCATGTGTCAAGTCAGGCAAATTGGGTCCAAATGTTATTGCATCAATGATCTGTTAACATTAAAATCAATAAATATATGCTGTAACTATTTTGCTCTAGGCAACTCAAGGGCTCAGGTAATGTGATTACTATATGAATAATGGTCCAAAATAACATTAAATGCATAAGGGGTTTTTGTTAAGAAACATACTTTCGTCGCCGGCCGATACATGCCGCGCATTAAGTGGGCCTGTCTGTCAATTAATCCCCGGGCCACTTTTTCCTCCCAGTCCGCCCCTGAATGTATGTATAATTGGTTAGTACAATAAAGAAAGGATTTGTTTTTGAATTATTTTGTGTTCCGTTTTTTCTTGGGCGGCCCTCAATCCAATATTGGGTACCTACATTGGCCCTCACTCATCAAAACTTTGAGAACCCCTGTTCTAAACCATCAACGTGTATCTTAGACCCAATTCCAACTAAGCTGTTGAAGGAAGTTTTTCCATTAATTAGCACTTCTTTATTAAATATTTTGAATATGTCTCTATTATCAGGCTATGTTCCACAATCATTCAAAGTAGCAATGATAAAACCGCTTCTTAAAAAGCACAACCTCGATCCAGAGATATTAGCCAACTATAGACCTATTTCTAATCTTCCGTTCTTCTCAAAAATTCTTGAGAAAGCAGTCGCAAAACAGTTGTGTGATTACTTAAAAAACTATGATTTATTTGAAGTTTTTCAGTCTGGCTTTAGAACACATCATAGCACAGAGACAGCTCTGGTTAAAGTCACAAATGACATTCTAATAGCCTCAGACAAAGGACTTGTCTCTATTCTTGTCTTGCTCGATCTCAGTGCTGCATTTGATACTATCGACCATGACATCCTATTGCAAAGACTAGAGCACTTAGTTGGCATACAGGGAACTGCTTTAGGCTGGTTTAGGTCCTATCTATCTGAACGCTCTCAGTTTGTACGTGTCAACGATGAATCTTCGACGCAAACCAAAGTTAGCCATGGAGTGCCACAGGGCTCAGTGCTCAGACCTATTTTGTTCACATTGTATATGCTTCCGTTAGACAATATTATAAGGAATCATTCTGTACATTTTCATTGTTATGCGGATGATACTCAACTTTATTTATCAATCAAGCCTGATGAAATGAATCATCTAAATAAAATTCAAGACTGCCTTAAGGACTTAAAAACGTGGATGACCTTAAACTTTTTGATGTTAAACACGACCAAAACTGAAGTTATTGTACTCGGCCCGAAGAATCTACGAGACAAATTAACTAAAGATATACTAACTATGGATGGCATTAATTTGGCCTCCAGTGAGACTGTAAGGAATCTTGGTGTTATATTTGATCAGGATTTATCCTTTAATGCCCACATAAAATCAATTTCAAGGACCGCCTACTTCCATCTACGTAACATTGCAAAAATCAGGCATATCTTGCCTCAAAACGATGCAGAGAAACTAGTCCATGCATTTGTTACTTCTAGGCTGGATTATTGTAACTCCTTATTATCAGGGTGTACCAAAAAGTCAGTTAAGTCGCTTCAGCTGATTCAAAATGCTGCAGCTCGTGTACTAACTAGAGTTAGGAGAAGGGACCACATTACTCCTGTTCTGGCTGCCTTACACTGGCTCCCTATAGAACACAGGATATCATTTAAAATTCTTCTTCTCGCCTACAAAGCCCTTAATGGGCAGGCGCCATCTTACCTTAAATAACTCATTATACCCTACTGTCCTACTAGGGCATTGCGTTCCAAGAACGCAGGGTTGTTGGTTGTTCCTAGAGTCTCTAAAAGTACAATGGGAGCCAGAGCCTTTTCTTATCAAGCTCCACATTTGTGGAATCAGCTTCCAGTTCGGGCGGCAGACAGCCTATCCGTTTTTAAGAGTGCGCTTAAGACCTTCCTTTTTGATAAAGCTTATAGTTAGGGCTGATTAGATTCCTAGTTTTGCTGATATAGGCTTAGTTTGTCGGGGGACATCTTACTTCTTCCTTCTCTCTGTCTGTACCTGTGTACTCTCATGTTCCGATTAACCCAGCTTCCCCAAATTTCTTTCTTTTTGGTGTCTATATACGCCGGGATCCGGAGTCATGGATGATCCTGTTGCTGCAGTCCTGTGTCCTGGATCGCGAGCCCGGATCTTGAGTCGTGGCTGTTGCTGTGGTCCTGGATCATAAGTCCTAGATGGATGTCCTCGTGGATTCATCTTCCTATTATACACACATGCATTTCCAAACATTTGGACTACCTATGTTGCAAATGTATTATCTTTTTTTTTTACACACGGCATCTATTGCACGTCTGTCCGTCCTGGGAGAGGGATCCCTCCTCTGTTGCTCTCCCTGAGGTTTCTCCCATTTTTCCCCTTTAAACTGTGGGTTTTCTCTGGAAGTTTTTCCTTGTGTGAGGGGATGTGAGGGTCTAAGGACAGAGGGTGTCGTATTGTCATACTGATATTCTGTACAAACTGTGAAGACCACTGAGACAAATGTAACATTTGTGATATTGGGCTATATAAATAAATATTGATTGATTGATGAATTAAAACTTCCCCACTTTCACCCTCTTATTGAGCTCTGTTGGATGTGTAATGAAACTTTAAATCTGTATAATGGTGAGCAAGTTTGTGTGTGTGTGTGTGTGTGTGTGTGTGTGTGTGTGTGTGTGTGGGGGTGTGTGGGTGGGTGTTTTGTCTTCCCTGTGCTTATTAGAAAGGCTTTGACATTTAGCACTGTAAACACATTCATCAGCACAGACAGATGATAATCTGTTTCATTTCAGAGCCTTGCAAGACGTTGGAGGTTTTGTTGTTGCAGCCATCAGGGTGCATGTGTACAGAAACAGCCTCAGCTTGATGCTCAGGGCACTTCAGAGGCCCATTCATGTATTTTAAAAAGACAATAAATGGCTGGTTCTGGGGGGAATGGAAACAGCTGTCAGGATTTAAACTACACTAAGAATAGTCTGACATTGATGTAATATATTCATACCCTCCTGACAAACCCTAATGGAATAATCCATATCAAATCTATTTTAAAATATTAAACACTTACCTGTGTTTCTCCACATTGAACACTACTGTTGCCATCTCCTCATATCTCAGGAGCTTCTTTTAAACTTTCATATGTGCATACTGAACACTCCAAAACTGTGGTTTTCTGTTGCTCTAACTTGGGTTTGACATGAGAATATAGTGTTTACTGTCGAGAATCCAACTGTCCTTAATTAAAGAGCACACTTTAAACTCTTCTGTCAACCTTTAAGAAGTATTGTATACACTTTTAAAACCCACAACATGTTTTTTTATTTATTTTTTTATTTTTTATTATCTATGTGCTGTTTATTTAAACTATATTTCCACTATTTTAAAACTGCATGAATTGTTCCAGTTTGGACTGTATAGTATATATATATGTCTCCTTTCCATGACTCCCTCTTTCCAGGGGCCAATGTGCAAGCCTCTACATTCATCTAAGGCAAAGTGCCAAAAACATCTTTATGAAATACATTTGTCAGTGAAACAGTCGTACACTTTTATTTGAAACCAAAGAACACAACTTTACAAAACATTAAACCAAAAAACAAACACACATGGGAATATTAATATACTGTAGCTTATGTAGAACTGCTGAATGACTCCAAAACTGATTGAACAATTTAGCTCTCATCCACATACTGTATTTAACTGGCCTAATCATAATGAGCATAGTATTATGTATAAGTAAGACATTTATGTACAAACGTTTGCACATTTGCTTTAAAGTTTGCTTTAAAGAGGCACAATATCAGCATTTTATAATTACAAGTGAGTGAAGAAGAATATAGGGCACCTTCACCCCCAATGGGATGAATGATTTCCTGATCCTCTTCTTATTCGTCACGGTCTCCTTCCAGATCATTCAACAGGAGGTGCAAAGTGACACAGCAGCTGCATTACATTTCAATCAGGAGAGGCACGTTTTCTTTTCGATTAGACCCCATTGTGCTGGAATATCATTTGGGAGGGGGAAAACCGAACCGATAAAACTCTAGACCAGGGGTCGCCAACACGTCGATCGCGACCATTAGCTCGCGGAGGTTTTCCGAGTAGCTCACCAGAGGGCGCTAAAGTGCAGTTGACATGTTGAGACATATTTATTTATGTAGTATATTTTGAGAGTAAGAAAGATAGAGAAAAAGAGATGTAAGATGCAGTCATGACAACTGAGGAAGGTCCGTCAAAGAAGAAATCGAAGATATACTACTTTCATGACGAGTGGGAACATGAATTTTTATTTACGAGCATCAAAGACAAGTGTGTGTGTTTAATTTGTGGCTCGAGTGTTGCGGTGGGGAAGAAGGGAAATGTGGAGCGGCACTTCACAAAACTTCATGAAAACTTTTCGAAGGAGTATCCCGCCGGCAGTTGCCTTCGCGTTGAGAAGGTACAACAATTAAAAGCTACGCTACAAAGGCAGCAGTCATTGTTCACGAAGCCTGCCAAGAAAGCTAGCCTAGCTACAGAAGCATCGTTCCGAGTCGCTCAGTATTTGGCAAAGAACAAAAAAGCTTTCACTGATGGCGCTGTTCTTAAGGGAGCGATGTCTGTTATGGCAGAGACTTTGTTCAGAGACCACAAGAGCAAGTCAGAGATAATGTCTGCCATTGACGATGTGCAACTGGGACCCAACACTGTGGCGAGGAGAGTGTCGGCGCTGTCAGTGGATGCCATGGGGCAGTTGGAGCGGGACATGGTCAGGTGCAAGTGGTTCTCCATACAGTGCGACGAGTCGGTGGATGCGAGCGACACAGCTCAGCTGTCTGTGTTTATCCGGATGGTGTTTGAGGATTTTACGGCGAAAGAGGAATTTCTGACACTGCTTCCACTCAAAACAACAACAAGAGGTGTGGACGTGTATAATTCTATTAAGAATTATTTCATAAATAAAGGCGTGCAAATGGAGAAACTTGTATCCATAACAACTGATGGAGCCCCGGCTATGAGAGGTCGCCACAACGGTTTTATCGCAAATTGTAAGTCAGATCCATATTTCCAACGTTTCCTGAGTTACCATTGCATCATTCACCAAGAAGCACTTTGTGCCAAAGTTATGGACTTCAATCACGTCATGAAACCTGTGATAAAAATAATAAACTCTATCCGAGCGAAGGCAAAACAACACAGGAGCTTCAAAGTTTTTCTTGAGGAACTGTCAGCTGAATATGGAGATCTCCTTCTCCATGCTGAGGTGAGGTGGTTGAGTAGAGGGAAAATCCTACAGCGCTTCCTCTCCTTGCTGAATGAGGTAAAGCTCTTCATGGAAGAGAGAGGGGAGGACACTTCCATCTTATCTGATGCTGGTTGGGTACTTGACCTGGCCTTTTTGACTGATCTGACAGGAAAACTAAACCAGCTTAACCTCCAGCTACAAGGCAATGGCAAAACAGTATGTGACATGATTAGTGCTGTAAAGGCCTTTAAAGCAAATTTGTGTCTATATCTCCAGCAAGTAAAGGGAAAGAAATTGCATCATTTCCCCTCTGTTCAAAAAGTACTGCAGGAGAATGAAGCTGCTGCTGGCTTTCTTGACTTATCAAAGTACTGTGACTGCTTAACTAAGCTTGGGCAGGAATTTGAGGACAGGTTTCTTGACTTTAAGCAGCTTGAGCCCTGTGCAAGTTTCCTTGCTAACCCATTCAACATCGTGGATGTTACTGACATGTCTGAGCAACTGGCCAGCCTTTTCAGTCTCAGTGCTTCAGAGTTGGAGCTGGAGATAATCAATCTCCAGAATGACATTCGGCTGAAAGCATATCAGATGGACGAAGATTTCTGGAAGCTATTGGACCCAGAGAAATTCAAAAACATTCAAACTGCTGCACTGAAACTGTCCTGCTTATTTGGGTCAACATATCGCTGTGAATCAGCATTCTCTGATATGAACTTTATCAAATCCAAATTCAGGACAAGACTTACTGATGAACACCTCAATGACTCAATCAGAGTGAATTTGTCAGGATACACACCCCAGTACAGTGCTCTGGTGGATGCTATGCAGTGCCAGGTGTCACATTAGCTGAGTCAGGAGAAAGACAACAATGCAGTGACAGACTGAATGTTTGAAGACATATGTTTACTTGATGCAAGTTGAGAAAAGCACAAGCCATATTGCCCTTTTACATGTGAAACTTATTTGTGAAATGCTTGAAATAATTTAAATTATAGAGCTAGAAATGTTATTATTACAATTAGGAACTTTGCACTCTTATCTGTACAACTGTTTACTGTAGTTATTGATGTTAAAGCAGAACTCAGTATTGCATGGTGATTATTTGTCTTTTTTTCTCTTAGTAACAATGAGAAAGTCAAGTGTATTCATGTTAATGTTAATGTTAATGTTTCTGCTCTTGGGTCACGAATGTGATATGTGCACTGAAATCTATATAAAATAACATGAGTAGCTCTTGGCCACTTTCTTTTTCCAAAAGTAGCTCCCGGTTAGAAAAAGGTTGGAGACCCCTGCCCTAGACACTGGTGGTGGTGGAGGCATGAAGGGATTGATGGAGGTCGGTCTGAAGAGGAGTGCTTTAAGCTTGACCCTGGATTTGGTGGAAGGGGTGGAGGAGGGCAGCTTTGAGTCACCTGAAATCACAACTGTGAGGAAGGGGAGAGAGCAGATTTAAAGGTTTAGCAATGCACTATGATAGGCTTGTGGGAATAGAGCCAAGTGATTGGTTTAGCTGGGGAGTGACGCCCCCGATCACTGATTGAGAGGAGAGAGAGTAGTAAGCTGGGAATATGTGAATTAATGAGTAAAGACAGTCTTCCTGGTTGAACTTGCGCTAAGTTTAATTTGTCCTGATTCTGATGTCCATGCCCATGAGCTCAAGCACTATCTTAGATCAAATAGGTTGTACCCTTCCACAACCAAGCCCTTCAAGATCTGAGAAACATACATGAATCAAATCACTAACCAGGAATTAGAGCCATTTGCTGCAAAATGTTACATTTTTTAAAGCCTCTGGACTCTTCATCTGCTAAATGAAAAAATAAAAAATCCATACATTTCCTTTAAATATGACCAGAATTAAAAGGAATCCCTCTCTCAAGGGTAGATCTTTTATTTATCTAGCTGGTAACACTGCAGTGTTTTAACTGGTTAACATTTACTGTACAAGATAGATAGATATATAGATAGATAGATAGAGAATAAACATTAGCAGCCAGTATACACAGGATTGTTGACATCCTCGTGGATTCATCTTCTTATTATAGACACATGCATTTCCAAACATTTGGTCTTTCCAAATATTTGGTCTACCTATGCTGTAAAATGTATTATATTTTCGATTTACACACGGCATCTATTGCACGTCTGTCCGTCCTGGGAGAGGGATCCCTCCTCTGTTGTTCCCTTTAAACTGTGGGGTTTCTCTGGAAGTGTTTCCTTGTACGATGTGAGGGTCTCAGGACAGAGGGTGTCGTATTGTCATACTGATATTATGTACGAACTGTGAAGTCCACTGAGACAAATGTAACGTTTGTGATATTGGGCTATATAAATAAACATTGATTGATTGATTGATTGAGTATACAAATGTACAATATAAAGGACATATATCACTCGAGTATTTAATTAATACACAATATCAATAACATATTGAATGAATTGATTACTCTACAATATTCAGTCTCACAGAGCTAAAGGAATATATAGAAATATACTATGACACATTGGCATTGGATCATATATACATTACCATTTTGAAAAGCTGTTAACTTTTAACTTTTAAGTTAACAGTCGTTTAATTTGGTTCTCTATCTCTTACCACAATCACCAAAAGGCGTTTGACTTGTGTTCATTGTGGATTTGTGATTTTTGAATACTTCATCTCACCCTCTCTTCCCTCTTCCTATTGGCTCCCCCAAGCAGCTTCTTCTGCATGATAAATGCTCTCCACCCCAAACTGCTGTAATTCATGTCTCTGCCAAATCATTTTGTCTGTGAACGAAATTGATGACGCAGAGGAGCAATTTGACACACTTTGTACTTCAGAGAAGAGGGAATCCGTGTGGCCGCCCCGTGGCTTCTCGCCTTGTCGTGAACATGGCAGAGTGAGGAGTGTGTCCCTGTGTTACTCTGCTAATCAGCCTGTAATCCCTGCGCTGCTGATGTGAGAAGTGATGCTCTGTGTGACTCTATCATTTCCTCATCAGTGCTCCCTTTGTCTGTGTCTCTCTCTTTACATCTCTGTCTGAGGGACTGTTGCTGCTCTGTGATTGGCCCATTGTTGGGACTCGGTCGCAGACTCAGCCTGTTGGGCATGTTTACATGGATTCATGCTTCTAGGCTGCTGGCTAATGCAACACCTTTGTTCTTTTAATTGCTTGCTGTTCCAGCCACAGGCTGAAAGGAATGAATAATTACACAGCTACAGAATACTAAAATGTCCACCTGATGAAGAACTTCCTCTCTCCGAATACGAATGTGCCCAGACAGCCCGCTATATGCACTGCAGCTCCATGTATACACTCCTGAAAGTGTAAACAAATGTCTTATATCATACAGCTAAAAATTATCAATACATTATTAACACAATCATTTGGTAGCAAACGGGACCATCACTAAGGGAAGCCACCACACTGAATACAATTTAAGGTTGTATGGTTAGGTGTTGTTAGGTTTGACCGCCTTGGCTAGAAAGGACCGAGATGATCTCCTTGGGGCCCCCGTTGTCATGGAAGGGCTCTTTGGATCGATAGCCTCGGTCACTCAGCGCTTCAACTGCCTGGAGGTGGAAAAGGCTCAGCTCAGCCGCATGTTGCCGCTGGCTCACCCTCAGGCCCCTCCGCAAGGGGGAGTGCGTCCGGCGGTGGTAAGGCGGAGAGAGAGGCGTCGGGTGAGAGTCCCGAAAGCGCCTTCTGCCTCCACGGTCCAACCCGAGGTGCTGGGTCGGAAGCCACCACACTGAATACAATTTAAGGTTGCATTCGAAGGGAGTAATAGGTTGATGAAAAAATTAATTGAGGGCAACCAAAACTTGTGGGCAGTGGGACCAGATGAAACTACAACATCTGGCACAGAATCACCTAACATATTGTAAAGAGTAACACCTAACCAAACAGTTGTCTGAGCACACATTGACAAACACTTTCATTAATTTGGGACTTGTGTTTCCCGTCTCTTGCTGAAAGAAGTGACTAATGATGTTCACTGTCCTTTAAGCTCTGTTTGGTCTCCAGCAACTCCTAGGAAAACTGTCTGGCTCCATCAGTAAATGCTAACGTTGTGCTGGTTACACAGTGAACTGTGTTAGAGCTTCTTCACTTAAAACACCTGTTGCTGCTGGAGTTTATGACCGTTCATTGGAAGAACAACGTGCTTTACTTACACGGAACAAAAATATAAACGCAACACTTTTGTTTTTGCTCCCATTTTTCATGAGATGAACTCAAAGATCTAAAACATTTTCTATATACACAAAATAACCATTTCTCTCAAATATTGTTCACAAATCTGAAAAAATCTGTGATAGTGAGCACTTAATAATAATAATTATAATCCATCCCACCTCACAGGTGTGGCATATCAAGATGCTGATTAGACAGCATGATT
>CALSBZ010041006.1:0-17458 GCA_943591055.1 Gobionotothen gibberifrons
CTTTTTTTGAAGCTGTAGTGTAAGCCGCAATGTTCAAAGCGTGGGGATAAAGTAGCGGCTTATAGTCCGGAAAGTACGGTACTAACAGAGCACTTATATACTAATAAACGACTGGCTTATCTAAAGCCAGATGAGTAGCACTTGAAATGTTTGGATCTATGAAACCTGATGTACTTATATGATTCTGTTTTCTTCAAGTTTGTATCTTCCTGGTCGAATGTACTTACTGTAAGTCCCTTTGGATAAAAGCGTCAGCTAAATGCAATGTAATGTAATGTAATGATACGTATGGTGTCAGCAGATTGCTGTTAAAAAAAATAGCCCTTTCAGCAACATTTGTATTTATCAAGGTCCTCTGCAGAACCATACTTCTCTTCTCAACAGTTATGGTTAGTGTAGGGATGGTTTGGAGGACTGACCTGGTGCAACATGCTCAGGATGTTCTGCTCGCGCTCAGTAGCCACCACAGTCTCTGCTTCACCAATGGAGTCGATGTCAAACCATGACTCGAAGCTGCACAGTAAACAAGTCAACAAGAGGTTAAACCTGATAAACCAAATCCAAATGAACAGCAGCAGAACTTGCCTCGAGGTCGATGTAAGCCCTATTTTCTCTCAGAGAGAGCCACTGATCATTTCCGTGGGAAAAATGTTCCACAATGTGAAAGCTTTGGCTGCAGTGTTGCTGCTGAGTCAGTCTGCAGAGTGACTGCAGAGTGTCTGCAGAGTGTCTGCAGAGCGACGCGGTCTGTGTGAGTGAAATACAAACTCCCCGAGAAGTCGACAATCAAACCAACTTTCTAAAATTGCATTTCATATGTGTTGACATGAAAAGTAACCTTCTTTTAACGATTACCCAATCAATGGGAGCATTTTACATTTTAGGAGTTTGTGCTAATTAAAAGTTAGTGTTATGAAGGGCTGAGAGACAGTTCATGTTTTTTATAAAACAAGTTTTTTTCCTTGCACAATAAAAAAAAGGCAATAATTAACAATACAAATAAACATAGGCCAAATTGTTATTCTAACATTGGTAATGATTAGGGATGGGTATCGTTAAGGTTTTAACGGTACTACTACTTTTATCGATACCGCTCATCGGTCTTTTAACTGTTTTGGAGAAAAAAAACAAGGTAAACTAACTAAACAAATTGTGAACAAAACTAACATCGTTTTTTATTTAAATTAAATAAATAACCCAGTTACCTCTAATCATTAACCCATGTTTGTATAATGTAGTTAACTCCGTGTGTTGCTGCTAGCATACATAACACCTGACGTGGAAACGTTACTCGTGGATGGGCTACAGAGCTGCTAGAAAGACAGTCGAAAACTGTGCATTTCTCCGGCTAAATGTTTAGACAAAATGCTCGTGTTACCGCCCTTACATGCTAAACTCTTATTGCACTTTAGGCAACGAGCATCGAGACGGGTAAAGTTGAACCACACCTCGGAGCGCGTTCTCTCGGCCATCTCCTCCGTGTGTGTGTGTGTGTTGCTGCATGTAGCAGCTGCGTGTGTGTGTAAACTGCCCCGCCCCCTCCCAAGCAGGCGGGGGAGAGAGAGAGATCTCTCGACTGGATTGGAAAGATCGAAAATAATCATAGACGCATTTTGCGTGTTAGAAACGGAGTTGGCGACACTAAAACTGCAATATAATGTTTGTGTAGCAATAATACATACGACATATTTACCGATAAAAAGACCGAAAACGGCGGAGCTTAACGGTACCACAGGCTTTAATAATTCAGCCCCGGGGCCCGTTTAATACCGTGGCTCGGTACCCATCCCTAGTAATGACCTTCAGAACATTGGAAGATTGATGTATGTCAGTGCTGCCATCAGTTGATGCATACATGTGTGAATGGAAAGCACTTTCAGTGGCCAGCAGTCCATTTACCATCTAACAAGAAGTCAGAATTCTGCTGCAGGCCGTTTCTGGCGGCTGGCTCTTAATCAAGCGGGACAAGTGTAAAAGTATTATCCAGCAGCACTGTTTGATAGATGAGAAAACTTGTAACTTACAGACTTCATTCAGCATCCTACTTATTTTCTCTACAGAAGTCGGCAACAATAAATAAAACCCAGGAACATGGTGAAGAGTTCTTCAGTGCACAAACCTCTTGAGGTCGTCAAAAACCTCGGGCAGCAGGAAGTTGAGAAGCGACCAGAGCTCAGCCAAGTTGTTCTGCAGTGGCGTGCCGGTTAGAAGCAGCTTGTTGTCCGTAGGTAGCAGCTTCAGTTCCCGCACCAGCCGACAGTTGAGGTTTTTGATCCTGTGGCCTTCATCCACTATCAGGTACTTCCACTGGAAGCGCTGCAGCAGAACATATATTATACTGTACAATAATCAAGATAATGAGAATACCAAAAGCCTGCGTTTTCGGAGGGGCAGTCGGCCTCTTCATTTAGTCATTTAGTAAATGTAACAATACTATCGCAAAATACATGTTGTGGAAGGTTGTAAAACGAGTAAACTGCAGCAGCAGTCCCAAATATATACAATGAGAAGTATGGTTGCAGTTAAATGTAGATATGTGGAACAATTGTTATGTGCTTGTTGTTCATGCATTAAATGTTTTTTTGTATTATGAATATTTCAAGCAGTGAGAACAAAACTATGATTATAATATAATTGCACATCATGTCCCTATAAAACAGCATGTTTCTGTCATATATAAAAAGTGTTTATTCACAGCGATCCTACCTGCAGGTATTTTCTGTCTATCATGGCAATCTCAAAGGAGGTGACAACCACAGGACAAACGCTAAGGGGCCCCTGGGGCCTGCGGATCTGCTTAAGCAGCTGGGCCCTTCCCGGCTGGGGACCGTGGAAAAGCAGCACAGGAACCTGGCAAAGACACCAACACTCAACAACAGCACTTATTAACAGACATCATCCTGTCAGATCTAACATCAGGGTTAGCTGCAAACTAAAACTATTTCAATTATGTTTTAGGAAGCAGTCAAGGTCTTTAGTTTCCTCTCAGCTAGGGATGCACGATAATTATCGGCCCGATATTAGGAATTATGACGTCATACCGATAAACCCGATAACAGTATTAATAGCACCGATAACATACAATATATTTTTTGGGTAAAAAAAAGAAAAAAATACTGCAGTGTGGGTGGATTGGGATGAGGGGCGCTTGTTTTTCACTCGGCTCCTCCCGTTTTGCCAGTACTGTGGTATTAGTGGTATAGGAAGAGGGGAGTTTTTCACAAATCCAGCACTCCCTAACTCATGCCTGGCTGTGAAGTAAATGGTGTGCAGCCGTGAAACCAGGACAGTAAAAAAACATGTCGTCGGTAGTATGGGACTATTTCAAAGTTTCAGAGTTAGATGGTTCGCTTGCTATTTGTATTAACAAATGCAATGCACACTCCTTCATACTCTGATCGATAACGATATACGGGACATAAGTTTCACCACGGACATATGGACCAGTGATGTTAGCCCCGTTAGCATGCTAGGTCTGACGGCGCAGTGGCTGGACAAAGACTACAAACATTGACTGATTGACTCAATTATGTTTATTTGGGAAAATAAATATGGTCACTTTGAAGAGTCAAAACTGTTCTTGGCTTTGTTTTGTTCATAGTAGTAATGCTCATGTCATTTGCTCACTACTAGTCTTTTTTTTACCACCAGGTGTGCAAAAACGACAAGTACATTTAATATATTTATATATAATATTATTATCGGTTATCGGTATCGGTATCGGTCTTGAGAAGCAGGAAGTTATCGGTATCGGTATCGGCTTCAAAAAACCAATATCGTGCATCCCTACTCTCAGCAATGCGGTCTCCTACCTCTGGGGTGAAGCGCCTGAATTCGTTGATCCAGTTGGGAAGAGTGGAGAGAGGGGCCACCACAAGGAAGGGGCCTGTCACTTTTTTTTCTATCATCATGGCGATGTGAGCGATGCACTGGATGGTCTTCCCCAGTCCCATCTCATCTGCCAGGATCCCGTTAATGCCGTTCTCCCACAGCATCTGATGGATGGAACACACACTGCTGCAGGGACGGACTGGGACTACAAATCAGCCCGGGACTATCGACCGGCCCACTTCGGTACCGCCGGCGCCCACCTTGTTACCGCTAGTAAATGGTCAACGGGGGGGGGGGGGGGGCTAGTGACTTATCCGACCGGCCCACTTCAGTACCGGCCCATCGGGAATCGTCCCGAACGTCCCGATGGCCAATCCGCCCCTGCACTGCTGCTTTACTCTTAATTACAAAATCATATGAGGCTGTACAGACGTACGGGGTCGCTAAAATGCATCTTGGTTTTGTTACATGCAAACTGAAGCTTCTTTATTTCAGCAGCGGCTGAGAGATGAGGTAATAATAGACTACCAACTCGCTCAAGAAAAGGAAAGTTGATGCAGAAGGCAATTTAACGAGAACAAAAATGTATTTACCTTACAGGCAAGCCGAAATGTATTCTTTGCTAAGATTGCCAAAATAATATCATTTACCATGGCACGCTAAGCATGCTAACCTTAGCCAATGAGGAAAGCAATACAAAAGGCAGGTCACATTCTCATTCTGTGGGACTCGCTCTAACAAAACCAATCAGAAAGGTCTTACGTACTAACTGGAAAAACAAGCCACCTCGACAAGTACCCACCCTGAGCCACTCGATGCCTTCGATCTGGTACGACCTCATGACCCCCCCGGTGAAGAGCAATGGCTGCTGGGCGGGCACCGGCTGGCCGTTCACCTTCCTGTAATTATCCAGGAGATGCTGGGCGTTGTCCCGCACCCTCTCAGACAGACGGTTCTTGATGTCCTGGTTTGAATCGCTCATCTTCTCAATATCTTCCGCTTGTAGTTTCCTCTGGACCCGATTCTTGTCCTGTTATCACATGTTTGGTTTACACATGTATGGCTGGATGTGCTGTATTTAATTAATCCGTTTTTTTCTATATCCAATTTACACTTGTTGGATTACTAAAACATGTTGACAAGAGCAGAAAAGTCAAATTAAAAAGGCCACCATTACCACTTCCTCCACTTTAGCTTTCTTAGCTTGCGATATGATTTCCTGGAGGACAAAAATGAAGCAGAACCAATGAGAGCAGATAATTATACGTTAAAGAAATGTGCAGAACAGACTACTGGACCTTACTTCTTTTGAAATAACATCTGCTATTTTGTAGTCTTCATCCCTCCTCCTCTTCTTTTTATCTAATTCAATAGAGCATGTTGTCATACACATGTCACACATATTCATGTATATCTGGATTTCAAGTTTATAAAACCATATCAAATAAACTGTTAAGATCAGTGTTTATTGGAATACAATAATATATATAAGAGCACATATCAAAGATCCACTCACCTTTCTCAGGCTCTGCACCATTTGTGTTCTGAATTTAAAAAGACAAACATATCTATGAAGTAGATTTGAAACGTTTTTTTTTTATTTTAAGCTTAAATGTTGTCATTAGGAAAATCTCCCCTTTACCTTTTTGGCCTTTTTATCTGTTTTCTCCTTCCTGACCTTTTCCTGCAATGAGTTGACAGAAGAGCACAGTGAAAGAGAGCAAAGCAAACACAATTACTGCAGGAGTCTAACATGTGCTGTTTACACAGTGCACCTCATTCTGCTGCTGCTCCATTTTAGTCAGCAGGAATTTAGAGTAGATGTTGCTCTTCTGAAGCAAGTGCTGCAGTCTCTTGAAGCGCATGTCATGAGGATCCGTCTCCCGTGATACCTGGGCCTTGTGAAGAAATAATCATACATTAATTAGTTTGAATAGTTCTTCACCATAGCTTTCTATGATCATCAATTACCAACTTTGTTTGTTCTTCTACAAACAGTTGTTATCTAACACAACTAAAGTTGTTTGTTAAGGAAATAAACACACCTCTTCCATCATTTTCTTTTCCTTCATTTCCCCCTCCTCCATCAGCTGCTTCTCCTCTTTCTCCATTTCTTTTGTGATGATCACTCCAGAAGTCATATTCTCAGATTTCACACCGACATCTTCAAAGCAAGAGCAATGATAATGAACACATGATTGATAGATAATGAACACATGATTGATAGATAGATAGATAGATAGATAGATAGATAGATAGATAGATAGATAGATAGATAGATAGATAGATAGATAGATAGATAGATAGATAGATACTTTATTGATCAAAATTTGGGAAATGTTTGCGATGCAGCAGCATAAGGCAATGTACATAAGAAAAATTAAGATACAAGAAATAAACAGTCCAAAATATTTCAGAAATAGAAATAATAGCATTACAAATTTAAAAAGTTGTCCTTGTTTCATATCTTTGCAAAGTTGATCAACTTTCATTAGTTACTACATTTGACAAACTGCATCACTTCCTCATTATGTTGACTTTGAAGCAGTTAATCTCAATTGTATAAGGTCAACACAAGGAAAGAAAGCCCCTTGGTACCACAGATGTGGCTCCCTTGTGACTGACCGTTTGCGACTCCAGTCTCCATTGCGGTGCCAAGCGGCTCTTCGGGCTCATCCGGTTTGGGGCAGTGAGGGGACCCACTTCGGCTTTCTTCCTTCGGGCTGTCAGTAAGAGGAAGAACAAATATCAAAACC
The DNA here is from genome assembly GCA_943591055.1 of Gobionotothen gibberifrons. Classification (NCBI taxonomy): domain Eukaryota; kingdom Metazoa; phylum Chordata; class Actinopteri; order Perciformes; family Nototheniidae; genus Gobionotothen; species Gobionotothen gibberifrons. The sequence continues at coordinate 6,588 of CALSBZ010041006.1, forward strand.
CAGGCAGCTCTTAGAGGAGCGGAGACCTCGACAGTCACTGTGCACATCACGACATGTTTCAGCACCAACAAATAAGAAACCAATGGAGTTAAACTATACGACCGTATAATACTTAAATCAATGTATACAACCATAGAGCCCATACAACATGAGAACGTTCAGCACCAACAAAGAAGAAACTGATGCCACCGAGGGCTTTCAGTGTTTAGAGCTTCGTGCAGGACAGGAAGACCATGCATGTCCACACTGGTCCATTGTCTAATGCATAATTCCTCCATAGAACAACAACAACACGTTACACTGATAAACGCGAAGTAAACTTACCGGCTCATGATTCCACCAGCCAATGCCGCCTTTCTAGATACCGTAAAAAACAGACGTGATATGATTTGCTCAACAAAAAAGTAACTTGTCACGACTTACACAACAGTGCTAAAGTGTCGGATAAAGCTGGCTTTACATGTGGTATCCGGCAGTATAGGGCCGGAGTTCTCAAAAAAGCGCTGAAATGTTATCTCATGCCAGACTAGTAACGCTTTGGTATTTTGCCTTAATATCAGCGCGTGTCCCAAAGACGGTAAACAACCATAAACAAGGAACTCAGATCCGGTCAATAACTTTCACAATAAAACTTCTTAGGCCAACGTTACGAGGAAGAGCTGGAATGCGGGCAGAGGGCAGATTTATCTTTTACTCGCTATCTTTACTTCCGCCATTCTCTTCAGCAGTGCCGCACAGTTTTGTACATTTCGCGCCATGTAGGACGAAACTACTGCTTGTCAAATAGGGTGGTATGTGATTAAAGTGCAGATATTGTAGAATTTAAGAAGTTAATACCATCATCAAAATTGGATAAAGCCAGTGATACACGATTATACATGAGGAGTGAAGTCACATTTACCGTCTACATAGAATTCCATGCACAAAAAGAAATACTATCAAGACAACAACCCCTCTGACCTGAAATATGTACCCGCCCTAATCTGATGTTTCCCGCGAAAGGCAATTGCCGGGCTGCAATGGAATAGTCCAAAAATCAGCTCCTAAATTCTAACCCTAACGTCTATTCCTTGACCTCTGAGTGAAACGTCACGTGGTTAAGGGATAGTGGATAGGAGAATTCAAAAGGATTTAGGAGAAGAGACTGCAGTACTTTAGAGAATCCGACTGCACTTTCACTATCCGACGTGTTTATGATGCGCCAGCAGACGTCATTTTGTGCGTCTGCTGCTGTGGGGAAACTATGGAAACTACAGTTTTCTATACAGCGGACTACAACATGGATGTTTAATAAGAACGACGGACTACTGTAAACTCATCTATAGACTCTGCACCGTGCTCTGATGCTGTTGATTTATGCTTTATGAACGGGGACAATAGAGAAACATATTCGTCATGACCAAAGTTGGAATTGAAATAAAAAAGGAAAGTGAAATTTATGCTCGTCACCCTCTCCCTCCGGTCCACATAAATACAAATGATCCCAATACGTATGATTGTATGAAAAGATCTTAAAATAAATACAAATGTATTTATTATAAACGTTAATCCTTAACATCTATCAAACACATTTTAAAAGTTGAACAAACCCCACACAGCTCAGTGAAATGTTGACTTTATTTGATAATTTCAGTAAAACTAACGTTCATATTTCTCTTTTTGATTATAATACTGATGAACGTTCAAAACAAAGCACTTTGGCAACTTACCGCATACTTTTTAAAATGCTTAATAAGCACCGTAACTTTCATGATATAATTTCTCCGTCATAATCGTTTGTTTCCGTGAACGGCCGACTGTTGTGTGACGTCAAATGCTGCGGCTGCAAGGCATTGTGGGGCAGCATTTTCTCCTCTCCTTTCGGTAAGGGAGGTCCAGTGGTTCCTAAGATAAAGGAGGTTATAAAGGAAGTTTGAAACCTCCTTTCCTATCATGTAGAGCAGGGATGGGCAAATGGCGGAAAAAAATGTACTACGTCATTTCGTTCGGCAGCCAAATACCGCGAAATAATCTGTGACGTGTTTGTGTTTGTTTCCCGGGGAAAACACTCACAAGAAACACCGGCTGTTGTTATGCCTGCTGTGACGTCAAATTACTCCGTTCTCCGCTTGTAATTATGCCTTTACAAGCTTCAAAGTTCTATTTATCATGAATTTGAATTTGGCAAAACAAGTTTAATATTCTAAAAGTCAAGACTTTATTTATTTGAAATCAGATGAAAACAAACTGTAACGAACCCCGAAAAACTTCCGACTGATTTCGATAGAGCGGGTAACATATGAACACAGCCCTCTGTGGATGTCATCATGAGCAAGAGAAAGATATTTGAGGAAAATGGTGTTTTCCAAGAATTTGAATTCGGCAAAACGAGAAACAGTGGGAGAAAGAGTATCTTTTCACTGAATTCAGGGGTAAACCACAATGTTTAATATGTTTGCAGACCGTTGCTGTCATGAAAGTAAGCAACTTGAGCCGCCACTAAAACACTTCACACAAGGACAAATATGACAGGTACACCGGGGCCGCCAGAGCAGCGATCCTAGCGGACCTGAAAGGGAAAGTACAAAAACAACAGTGCTTTTTCACCCAGGTCACAAGTGTCCAAGAATCAAGTCTGAAAGCATCATATGCTGTCTCACTCCAGCTTGCCAAAGCAAAGAAGCCACTATCAGAAGGAGAGTTGGTGAAAACATGCACGATTGAGATGGCTAAAGCCTTTGGAGATGAAAAAATGGCTAAACATTTTTGAAACGGTGTCCCTCTCCCGACGCACAGTGACTCGCAGGATTTTTGACATTCAAAGTCATGTGGAGGGAAAGCTGAAACAAATCATGTCTGACTGTTAATACTTTTCGTTAGCGTTAGATGAGAGTACAGACGTTACCGATGTTAGCCAGCTACTGGTGACGCCAGATCAATAAATGCGTCATTTGATGTACACGAGGAACTATTACAACTTGTACCACTGCACGGCACAACAAAGGGATCGGACATTTTCGACGCAGTGAAGGGTGTTGTCAGCGAATATGGTGGATTTGACAAGCTATCTGCCGTTGTTACTGATGGGGCTCCGTCAATGCAAGGAAGGCGCACTGGCTTCGCTGGACTCCTCCGTCAAAGTGGTGTGGACTTCCCGATACTGCACTGCATCATACACCAGGAGGCCCTCTTTGCAAAGAATCTGAACTTCACGCATGTCATGGATGTGGTAACAAAAGTTACCAATCTGATTCGGGGGGGCAACAGGTCTCTAAATCATCGGAAATTCACAGCCTTTCTAGAGGAGGTGGATGCTGCCTACGGTGATCTACAGCTGCACACAGACATCAGGTGGATGAGCCGCGGTAAATGCCTGGAGAGGTTTTACACACTGCGCCTCGAAATTCCTGTGTTTTTGGAGAACAGCCTTACTGCGGATACAAGTGCGTACTGTGACACATTGAGGGATCCACACTTTCTCTGTGACATGGCCTTTCTCACTGACCACTGTAAAAAAAGATCGTTATTTTACAGGAAATAACTGTACATTTTTATAGTAATTATCATGTTTTTTTAAATAACTTGCAAACATTTTTTTTTTAAATCTAAGTAAAAAATGTTAACATAAATAATTGTCTCTACACTGATAAAAGTAAAACGTTGGATTAACTAAAAAAAATTAGAGTAATCGATCACATGAAATATTTTACATTGACTCAATGAAAGTCCATTTCTTCAGATCAATCTGTATATTTTAACTCCGGGCAAACTATTATCTGATGGTGTAAGTAAACCAATTATTTGACATTGTCCTAAATGAAAAAAGTGTGTTGTTGTTACAACTGAATGTAAAAAAAACATCCAGTTGAACCTGAAATAATTAAATCAAACCAATTATTTTACATCGTCTCAAATATAAAATGTAAGTTGTGAGTATCTGAAATGTATAGCAATTCTAATTTAAAAATGTTATGAATATATTGCATTTAATGACAAATAACAAATTATTTTAGAGCACATTTATTTGAATGAAAAACAAGTTGTTCACACAACCAGCTTTGGCCTCTGAGGCAGCCATTACCTGATCTTAGAAATGTTAATGACACTCCAGGCATGCACAGAGGCGAGTAGACGTGTGTCCTGACAGCTCAGAGATTAGTGACTTCAAAATACTTTCCCATTGTGCAGTTTGGCTCACTAATAGCATGCGACAACTCATAAGGTACTTATAAATCACTCTAGCGAACTCTAGCTCAATTATCTTGATTGTTAACCGGCCAAAATGACTAATACTAGATCAAAACAAGACCTCGCAAAAGGAGGCTTCAAACCCTCGCTCCTTCCTGACTCGGCTAGCACTGCTAGTGCTGACGCTGCTGGAGACACCCTAGATGCCTCGCTTCTACAGTCAATGATGGAATCTCTCAAGAATGACATATTTGGGAAAATTGATGCATCGGCCGCGAGTCTTGTTGATATGTCCGTTTTTCTCGCGTTCAGGAGAGTAGTTTAGGATAAATGAGACCAATGGAGTCTCTGTCTTAAGTTTCAAATGGTTCTTTAATTCAAATATGGCGCGGTAATGTCACAAGCAGGATCGTTCAGAGAGAGGAGGAAACAGCTGCAGCTGTGTCCTCGCAGTGGTTCAGCCGAAGAAAAGAGACCTTCCACAGCCTTCCGTCACCTGTATATATCACTCATCGCTCCTCCCCTTCAATGGCGGCTGTGGTCAAGTTACTGTTAGAATTTCGGACACCACTTCCGGAAAGCTTTTCAAAATAAACTTGTATTCTGGTTATGGCGGAAGTCATTTCAAAATAAAAGCTTAACATACATTTTGCGTGAATAATTCAGTTTTTCCAATAAAATCAACATTTAAACTAAATTATGCCATTACAACATTGATTTAATTACCAACAGTCTGCACTCTGAAATATTGTCTGTGAGACAAGAACTGAAGAGCTCAGTTGAACCACTCCAGCGTGCAGTAGAGACACACGAAGCCACGATCCGAGATCTGGAGCAAGCTGCCACTGACCACAACACTCGGATAGACAAGCTGGAAGCTACAGTTGACATGACATGCTAACTTCACAAGTGAAACGCTTGGATGACAAATGTGAGGATCTTGAGGGCAGGTCGCAGAGGAATAATTTGCGTGTGATGGGTATTCCGGAGGGACTGGAGGGAGCCCGTGCCACTGATTTCGTCGCGCAGTTGCTCCAGGACTTGCTCAAGCTGGATGAGAAGCCTCTACTCGACCGTGCCCATTGGACCCTGCGAGAGAGACCCAAGGAGGGGACCTTACCTCGACCCTTCGTTGTAAGGGTACACTTCTTTCATATCCGGAGCCAGATCCTGCAGCGGGCTGGTGAATCCTCTCCTCTTCTCTACAACGGCAAGAGGATCTCCATTTTTCCGGACTATACTTCCTCCGTTGCCAAGAAGCGAGCTGCTTTTGTCCCAGTTAAGCGTACACTACATTCCTTCCCAAATGTGAAGTTTGGTCTCCTCTTCCTGGCAACTCTTAAAATTACCATGCCGAATGGAACGTCACACAGGTTTGAGGATCCTACGGTGGCCACTGACTTTGTTAATAAGAACTGTAAATAGACTGCCTATCCTACAGTGGGTCTGTTTAAAAACTGTTATGATGGTCGCTCTTTTTTCAGCTGGAGATCGCTAGAGTTTGTTGACAATATGGTGGACTACATTTCCCAAGTGCCTTGCCCGGTCCACGTGACCGAGCTCTGATTTATAAATAATACAAATACAATTAAGAGAATATATATATATATATATATACGCTAATGCTAGTATATATATATATACTAGCATTAGCGTTTATTTTTGTACTACCTATTGGGCCACTACGGATACCTCTTTACACTGGTTGTTAGTTCAATTATGGGTAACTTATACACAGTGGTTTGTACAATGTACATTTATTAATTCTTAATATGTCACTTTATCTCAGGTAGTGCAATTGTGTCTACCTTGGAGCGTTTAGGTTTAGGCCTAGTTATTAGTTTGGGTTTTGCACGTGGCATCTCGCTTGGGGAGATTGCTGTGCTGGGGTGGGCTGCGGAGCTGGGTTCTGTATGTTTCATGTTCTTGTCTTGTATGTTTTATGTTTTATGTTTTATTTTATTTTATTTGTTTTATTGTATTCATCATTGCACTTTGTTTTGTTGGTTGTGCTGCTGGTCCTTCATATTTCCGTTTTTGTCACAAACGAGCTGAGAACCAAAGTGCAACACACGGGAAACCAGGGATAGTCAGTAACCAGCTTTATTATAGGCAATAGGCTGGTAGGAGACAAAACGGCAGATAGTAGGCAAAGGGCTGGTCGGGGACAGGCGAGGGGTCCAGGAGATGGCAAGACGGGAGTCGCAGGTACAGAACAGGTCAGGGAGTAGGCGAGGCAGAATAATCCGAGTACAGGCAGGGTCAGGAAACAGACGAGGCAGGATGGTCAGGGACAGGCAGGGTCGAAACCGGGAGAGCAATCTGGAGGTAAATGCGGGAAAGACTGGCATAGTGCAAAGTACGATCTGGCACTGAGGTGAAAGTGAAGTGGGCCTAAATACTAAATGGAGCTGATGGGTGTAACAGAGTGAGAGAGAGAGCAGAACTGTGACAGAACCCCCCCCTTAATGGACGGCTCATGACGTCTAGAAAATTCTAGGAGAGAAAAAAAAAAAAAACTAATCTAAAGAAGAAGAATCAACAAAATCCTACAGACAAAGGGTGGAAGGTGGGGGTATGGGAAAGTTTAGTACTCATCTGATAATGCTCTCTCGGCCTCTCCCTCCTGGATTTCCTCGTCCTCCTCTACTGATGATGCTTCCCCCTCCTCGACGAAGCCTCTGTTCAGTAGCGGACGAGTGCCCCCTGGCTTAACGCCTGGGAGAGTGTGGGTCCTAGAAGGCTGCTCCGGGTAACGCCGGTGGAAGTCCCGGATGAGTTGAGGGTTGAGGATATGACGAGCAGGAATCCACTGCCTCTCCTCAGGACCATAGCCCTCCCAGTCCATCAAATACTGAACCCCTCTTCCTCTGCGACGGGAACGGAGTATACGACGAAGGGTGTAGGTAGGGCCCCCATCGATCATCCTAGGGGGTGGTGGTGGAGGGGCGGCGGGAATCATAGGACTCTCCCAGACAGGTTTAATCCTAGATACGTGGAAGGTGGGATGTATCTTCATGTTCCGGGGCAAACTAAGTTGAACCACTGCAGGGTTAATGACCTTGACAATCTCGAAGGGTCCAATAAACCTGGGCGCTAACTTCTTAGACTCCACCCGAAGAGGAATGTTCTGAGTGGAAAGCCACACTCTCTGGCCTACCTGGTACACAGGTGCCTTGGTGCGTCGGCGGTTTGCTGATGTGGCGTACCGCTTAGCAGACTGAAGCAGAGTTGTTCGAGCCTGTCTCCAAGTCCTTCGACAACGTCTGATGAAAGCCTGGACAGACGGACAGGTAACCTCCTTCTCCAATGCAGAGAACAATGGGGGTTGAAAACCGTATGCACATTGAAAAGGGGAAAGACCAGTAGCGGAACTGATGAGGGTGTTGTGGGCATACTCCACCCACAGGAGTTGTCTTGACCAGTTCGTAGGATGATCCGAAGCCATGCAGCGGAGAGTGGTCTCCATCTCCTGATTCTTCCGTTCGCTCTGGCCATTGGCCTGTGGGTGGAAACCAGAGGTGAGACTGACCGTCGCCCCGATCAGTTCACAAAACTCCCTCCAAAACACAGAGGTGAACTGGGGCCTCCGGTCGGAAACCACATCAGTCGCCAGTCCGTGAATTAGAAAAACGTGGAGAAGAACAAGTTCTGCCGTCTCCTTAGCTGACGGGATCTTAGGCAGGGGTATGAAATGAGCCATCTTACTAAACCGATCTACCACCGTCAAGACGGCAGTATGTCCGTGGGACGGTGGTAGACCAGTCACAAAGTCCAAAGAAATATGTGACCAAGGGCGACGTGGGACCGGTAAAGGATGAAGGAGACCAGCTGGCGCTTGGTGAGATGGTTTGTGCCGATTGCACACAGGACAGGCGTTCACAAACTCCCGGGTGTCAGCCTCCAGCGTGGCCCACCAGAACCGTTGCAGGACCATCCCTCTGGTACGTTGAATCCCAGGGTGGCAGGAAAGTCTGGAGCTGTGAGCCCACTGAAGCACCTCAGCCCTCAAAACCTGAGGCACAAACAAACGGTTGAGAGGACAAGAACTAGGACTGGGTTGGTCCACCAAAGCGGTCTTAACCCTCTCCTCAATCTCCCAAGCGAGGACGCCAATCACTCAAGGAGCAGGAAGAATAGTGTCCGGGATACAGGTGTCTCCCTCCCTCCCGAACTGCCGGGACAAAGCGTCGGCCCTCACGTTGCGGGAGCCCGGGCGGTAGGAGAGAAAAAAATGTAACCGGGTGAAAAATAACGACCACCTGGCTTGCCGGGAATTCAGTCTTTGTGCCGACCTGATGTGTTCCAGGTTCTTATGGTCAGTCCAAACCGGAAATGGTTGGCCACGGTGCTGTAGCCATGGATGAACCGTCTGTAGAAGTTGGCGAATCCCAGGAAACGCTGCAGCTCCTTCCGGGACTCAGGAACCCGCCACGAAGTAACTGCTGAAACCTTAGAGGGATCCATCTCCACACTTCCTTGACCCACGATGTAGCCAAGAAAGGCGACCGAAGAAGTGTGAAACTCGCACAGAAGTGTGAAACTCGCACTTCTCCGTCTTGACAAAAAGCGAGTTCTCCAGAAGTCTCTGGAGGACTGTCTGGACGTGGTGGATGTGTTCCTTGAGGTTCTTTGAAAAAATCAAAATGTCGTCCAGATAAACAAAAACATAATGATCCAACATGTCCCGGAGTACGTCGTTCACCAACGCTTGGAAAACTGCAGGGGCGTTGGTAAGTCCAAATGGCATCACCAGGTACTCGTAATGTCCCGAAGAGGTGTTGAAGGCGGTCTTCCATTCGTCCCCCTCACGGATTCGTACCAGGTGATAAGCGTTTCGTAGATCCAGCTTAGTGAAGATTGTAGCCCCTTGTAGTAGCTCGAACGCTGATGAGATGAGTGGCAGGGGATACCGATTCTTCACCGTGACGTCGTTCAGCCCCCGATAGTCAATGCAGGGTCTCAGAGTCTTGTCCTTCTTCGCCACAAAAAAAAAACCTGCTCCTGCGGGTGATGTGGAAGGACGAATAATTCCCGCAGCCAGAGAGTCGTTGACGTAAGTCTCCATGGACTTCCTCTCCGGTGCCGAAAGCGAGTACAACCGGGCCTTGGGTGGGACTGCGCCTGGATGTAGCTCAATGGCGCAGTCATATGGCCGATGAGGTGGGAGAGATGTCGCCTTAGCCTTGCTGAAAACCTCCTTAAAGTCCAAATATTCTGCCGGAACCCCTGTGACATCCGGAACCAGGTTCATATCCACAGAAAGTTGAGGTGCGGCGGCCTGCTTGAGGCAAACCTGATGACAGGAGGAACTCCAACCTAGGATGGACCCAGTTGCCCAGTCAATGTTCGGGTTGTGGCGGCGAAGCCACGGATAACCCAAAATCAGAGGAATTAGGGGGGAACGTAGTACATGAAACTGGATTGTCTCATGGTGGTTCCCCGACATGAGCATATGGACCGGTGTCACCTGGTGTGTCACCGTTCCCAGCAGGTGACCATCCAAAGCATTAGCCGGTACCGGCTGGGGCAGCCGAACCCGTTGGATGCCCAGCTGTAATGCGAGCTCCTCGTCGATGATGCTGACATCTGATCCGGAGTCGATGAAAACAGCCAGAGCCTGAGAATTGCCAGTCAGGAGGAGTCGAGCATGGCACAAGGGTCTTAGATTGGGGATCAGCTCAGAGGTTTGGCCCACCAGTATACTCCCCATTACTGATGAGCTCTGCCTTTTACCGGACAACGGGAAACCCTATGTCCAGCCTGCCCACAGTAAAGGCAAAGATGACCTCTTAGACGTAATTCCCTCTCCTCAGAAGTAAGACTGGTACGACCCACTTGCATGGGCTCGACCTCCCCGTACCGTGAGTCAGAGTGGGAATGGGAATTCTCCGCCGAAACCGGAAGTCGAGATCTCCCGGAAACCGGAAGTTGTTGTCGCGAGCAGCGGCCCACCGCTCGCGTCTGTTGCTCTCCTCTCCGTGTCTGGATTTGTCTGTCAATCCGAGAGGTGAGCTCAATCAACCCATCCAAGGAAGCAGGGAGATCATAGGAAACCAGCTCATCTCTCATATAATCCGCTAATCCTCTCAGAAAGGCATCACACTGCGCCGGCTCGTTCCAGCTGCTGCGGCGGCTGCTGGTGCGAAAGTCAATAGCGTAATCCACCACCGTGCCGGAACCCTGGCTCAGGCTCAGCAGACCTCCGGCAGCGTCGGGACCCAGGCGAACGGAACCGAACACCTTCCGCATCTCCGCGGAAAATGCAGCAAAAGAGGCGCAGGCTCCCACTCTGCAGTTCCCCATAAACGTGCTCTTCCCGTCAGATGATTAACGGTGAAAGCTACACGAGCCGCCTCGGAGGCGAAGGTGTGTGGCTGCAGTGAAAACAATATGGAACAGTTTGTGAGAAAAGGACTGCATCCCTCAGGCTCACCAGCGTAGCGTTCTGGCGTTCCCACACGAGGCTCCGGAGCGTATCCAATCGGACCAGGGGCTGGAGCGAACATCGGAGCTGCGGGCGGAGGGACGGTAGCAGCCATGGTAGCGGCTAGCTGTTGTACGGTGGCGGCCTCTGCTGCATCTGGGAGGTAAGAATAGCCAGCGTTTGTCCCTGGGTTGAGGTTGCCTGGTGGGTCTCGGTAGCTAAGATTGTTCTGTCACAAACGAGCTGAGAACCAAAGTGCAACACACGGGAAACCAGG
>CALSBZ010041008.1:0-16117 GCA_943591055.1 Gobionotothen gibberifrons
TGTGTGTGTGTGTGTGTGTGTGTGTGTGTGTGTGTGTGTGTGTGTGTGTGTGTGTGTGTGTGTGTGTGTGTGTGTGTGTGTGTGTGTGTGTGTGTGTGTGTGTGTGTGTGTGTGTGTGTAAAACTTCTCCAGCGTCTAACCTTTTATGCTAGCTTCCTGTTGACTGCGGTACGTCAGCCTGTGGAGTTCGATGACCCAGTTCAACGCCCCCAAAAACTTGGCAGAGAAGTTTTAGTTTCTCACGCCCGACCTGCCTCGTTCGTTAAATTGTGGTTTATCTTGAAAGGAAACTGACTGAGAATATTGAATAGTGTTTTTACTCTTTGCATATTGCTGATTTCATATTTTCCTCATACCTGGAGGTGCTGCACACGGTGGAATCTGTTGTATAATCACTTACTGTTTTTTATTCGTTTTTAATGCCTTCATTTTCAGGGTTGATTCAGGGTTGATTCAGGGTTGCCTGCAGATATGGTTGTTTCTTTCGTGTGCATTTATCATTGTTACGTTTTTTATTGAATTCCTACCGTATAATGAAAAAAAGTTTCTTTGCAATAGCATAGTGAGTTTTTGTGGTTGGTGGTGATGTATTCTCTGCAAATCTCACACCTTTTCCCTTGTGTTGGAGGGCTGGTGCTATCTTGTCACAGCCAAAACGAAGAGGAGTGAATTAAATATATATTTTAATATAAGAGTTAAAAGAACATAGGACTCCTTGTGACAGGAAGAGTCTTTTAACAAAATGCTTTGATGACAGAGAGCATTGAAGCGGAGCGGCTTTAGTCTCATTTCATCATCTCTCCATCCGTACCTTTGTGCCTGTCCTTTCAAGATGTCTCTCCCTGCTTCAACACCTATGACTATCAATGTATAGAAATGTATTTATTAGGTTAAACCCCTTGAGATGCACTTTTCAACGGGGTCAATACCACTTACCCTTTTCAACTCTGACTTATACTCTCACTTAGGGCTGCACGATTTTGGGGAAAAATCTAATTGTGATTTTTCGGACACATATTGCGATTCGATTAGCGATATTTGTTTTTAAAATGCGGCCATATCTCTGGCTAGGAAGGTCGTATCAACGTGCTCCCGTCTCTAGCAGCCCGAGCTACGAATGAAAGAACTAAACTTACATGAAACTTCCGTTGGGTTGCTTTAAAGTTAAGCTTCAGTTTAAGATTCACCCTGTAATAGATGTAAAACATATGATGGAGCATTACTAACCTGACTCAGACGGTTTGTTTCACCAAACCATCTAGGAAAGCTCCATTGGAAGCCATTTGGAAAAGTATTTCAAAAATCCTTGGCAGGTGATTGGATCAATCTGTCAATCACCTTCTATCATGGGCCACATCTGATTGGTTAACATTGGCTGGTACATGTGGAGCACAGCACTTCTGATTGGTGTGGATGACTGACACACAAGAAAAAAAAAGAAAAAATGTAAAAAATAAAATCGCAGGCTTTGCGATTTGATAATCGCATCATTTAAAATCGCGATTTCGATTTAAAATTGATTAATCGTTCAGACCTACTCTCACTATTGATCAGGGTAACGCCACTTCGTCCGGTCCTCCGCCAGCCTCTCCCAGTTGTCCGTCGCAATGTCCAGGGCCTTCATGTCCGTTCATTTTGATAGTTTTCTCATGAAGGATTTATGTTTCCTATCCAAACAATTTCAAGTATTCCTCCATCACTTCAAACTGTCTCTGTACAGTAAGGGATCGCTCTACTCCCCTCTGTTGTAAGCTCGACATCTGTCTCTCCCACAGTGTCTCCCTGCCACCACCGCTGGCTGCAGCTCACACAGTGCATTGTTTCACTGTCAGTGAACTCATTCAGGTCCTTAACTGTGAGTGCTGCTATCTTAAATCATGCATGGGCAGCTTTTAGCTCCTCCATTTGCCTCCTTTAAAATGCTTCCATGTCCTTGCACTCGAGGATCAACACAGAGACACAGTAGACCCCCAAAAATCTAATCAAACCTTCAGCCAAATACAAGGCACACATAAATCACAGGGAGATATGTTTTTATTTGTATATATATATATATATAGACGTGTGTGCGGGGGTGATAAGCCTGCTTCCTCTCTGGCTCAGAGTTGTAATGATACTTTTAATAGAAATGAATTCCCTCGCCTGCAAAATGGATAAGTAGTCTGTTCCCAGTAGAGGCATCTGAGTTTCCTCCTCAGCTGAAATGAAACCAGCATGCACTCATGTGAGCGTACTACACACACACACACACACACACACACACACACACATGTACATGCATGTGCTGTATGAAAGGTCTTTGAAGATCAGCTGTTACTTTAAGCTTCACATTTTAAATCTGGTTAAAAGAAAAAGCGTCGTTCCTCACAGGAATTTACATAATGAATGAAAATTCCATTTCATTCCTGTTCCCATCTTTCATTTCCTGCATTGCTCCCGTTATTTCCAGGCTTCTGTCTCTTTTACTCCCAATAACTCCTCCCAACCTCCCACCGTCTATTACTGTAACCCTGGTGCTGTTTAACCGCGATGAACGGCTTCACAGCTCATGCACACAGCTGTAGGACAGCACCCTGGGGAGCTGTTTCCTACCAGCTGAAGTCAATGTGTGTGCATTAGTCCGCCTATGTTTCAGCATACATTTCGTGGAATTCAGCACGATGGGCAGGAACAAAAAAGTCATGGTATAGCGGTTAGAAAATGGCCTTGTAACAATGTGTTAATGTACATTGAATTGTGTGTGTGTGTGTGTGTGCCTTTGTATGGATGCATGAGAGTGTGTGTGTCTGTTTTAAGGGTTTAATATGTTGAAGCTTTGAGTATTTTGAGAGACATTATATGGAGATGCGTGAGAAAGTGTGCATAGTGCCTGTGAGTGTGTGTGGCTGTAAATTGGATATTGGGACATGGTCAAATGAAAGTGAAGAGCATGGCCACACAGGGCTATTTCTGTCCTTCAATCCATCTCTCAGTCTTTCTCACGCTCTCTTTCGTTCCTCTCTCCCTCCTTCTTCTCTCCCTCTCTCCTCCTGTGTAATATTTCAGATATAACGGCGGCCATTGTCCTATAGTCAAACCAGTCCCCAGCTCCAAATACCCCATCTCCTATTAGGGCTGTACCCGAATATCCGAATATTCGTTCGTTGGAGTTTTTTTAATTTTATTGAAATCTCCAATATCAACGTAAGAGCGTGTGCCTCTTCGGGGGGTGCTAACACTTAACCATAAACGTTATCGTTTACTTTCTCCGTCTTTATATGTAGATATGACTTTTTCTCCGTTAATCTCCGTCACGTTGTTTCCATAGCAACAACAACAACTTCCTGTCAACAGCGCTAACTCTCCTTCAAAATAAAAGCGTGTCCATACAAAATAGGAAGCCAAATTACACTTAAGACATATACAACTGCAATGAAAGTAACAAACACAATGCGATATCCTTTTCAATTTCAAAGAACACAAATTGGGTTACATTGACAAATAACTATAAAACAACAATACTGTAGAATAACAAAATGAATGCCGTGAATAAACCGAAATACACGTGTTGAAGCGGTTCGCTGCTGATTACTACGCACCCCCCCCCCCCAGCGCGGGCCGAATATTCGCTGCTGATTACTACCGAATATCCGGAGCCCGAAAAATGGTATTCGGGACAGCCCTATCTCCTATACACCAGTCACACTTCAATGCAGCCTTCATCCTTAACGGATGATATTAAAGCGTGCTCTACTTTGACTTCCAACGTGTCTTTTTTACAACAGCCAGTCTAAAAGTACACCTGCAATCCCCTCATAAATCATTTCCACACACATCCAGGAGTTATATTTTCAGACTTTGCCATAATATTCATTGCATAATATTAAGTTCTGCAGTCATTTGTTTTTAGACGTAAGAAATAGCCCTGTTGTTAAACCCCTGAGGACAATTCATTCCCTGCAATGGTTATGCAAGATTTACCTCCACTCCTTTTCATCTTTTCCTCACCCACTTCTAGAGTAGACAGCTCAGCCACGGTACATTATTGTGTCTATAAAAATTCAATTTCTGCCTCAGCTACAGTAAGAGATAATTCCCATCGTAGGTGGAAATGAGTGTCACTGGCAGACCAGAGTGTTATGGACATGGGGGTGATCAAGCAGTTACCGTATGAAGTGTGGTAACTAAAGGGCAAATGAGTGTTTCACAGAACAGCTTGTTGACATTTCAGCATGACTTTCTGTGAATTGTTCCCACATGCACGCAGAAGGCACAGAGTACAAAGCATGGTTTGTCATTTCTACAAACACTTATCTCAATGGCCGACCCGAGCAAACGCGATACAACGGCACAACACACTAACATTAGGAGAAACGCGCTGCACTTTTAAAACCATGTAAACACACGTAAACGGAGGGGAACTTCTCACCAACTTGACAACACGTGCAGTGTTCACTAAGGCGCTGCGTAAACAAAATCCTGCAGAGACAAAAAGGCTTCAAGAAGATCAAAACCCAACTGAAATTGGGTCACGAAAATGATGCACACAGCTGGGACCGGACCGCTTGTTGACATATGAGGATTATAAATTGGCCAATTGTCACTGGCAGAGTTAGTCTGTTACACTCTGTGTTAGTAGATTTGAAATGACTAGGTTAGTTACGTACATTACTAAGTTAGCTTACAGCAATAACATCAGAAGAAATCATGTGATTAAATTAAGCCAATGAAACGTAAGAAACGCTGCGCATGTGTTGTCAAGTTGGTGAAGATGTTCCTTCATTTTGCAGCATTTTTGAAACTGCAGCACGTTTGTCCTAATGTAAGTGTTTTGGACCGTTGTATGTTTTGCCACTACATTCATCTGTGACCCAAACACGACCAACACGCTGCTTCTGTGTGTCCTTGGACCCTTTGCACAGCTTACACATTCAGCATGTATGTTCTAACAGTGTGCCTCGGGCTGCAGTGTGCAGCAGAAGTGGCAGAAGATCAAGAGGATTATACCCTCGATGAGGACAACCCGAGACTTAGACAGCGCTGCTCTCTTTTTCCCGCCTTTCAGCCTGATCCTGAAAGGCAGGAGGAAAGTAGGGATGCATCAATTCCCCGAAGAGGGAGGGAGAGAGAGAGAGATGGAGGAATGAAGCTAGAAAAAGGGAAAAACATTTTAAGTGAGGAGAAATGAATTAATGAGCACAGGGAGAGAGGGACAGGAAATAGGATGCAGAAAGTGTGTGTAATGATGAGTGTTTGCCCGGTGCGCTGTGGGATCTTTGGCAGGTTTTCTGCTGCTGAGCGTCAGCCAGCAACCTTATGTAATGATGCTTTATCCCCGTCACTCTGAGGGTGAGAGGTACAGCGGCACGTTGCCTTCCTCCTGTAAAAGTGCCATGAAGAAATATCAAGATGGAGATCATTAATTGAGAGCAGAAAGGGGACTTGATTACTCTGCTTTCTTTATGTTTGCTCTTCATAGATCACATCTTGTGCCGTGACTCAATCAATTGTGTTAACATGAGTTTAATTAAAAGAAAAAAAAACTCTTTAAATGTCACATTGGTCTTGTGTGCTGGACTTTAAAGGTCGCTTCAGTTTCATTTTCAAACGGGTCGGTTGCTGAGTCATTAATATGCTAATGAGTGGAGAAGCAGCGACTCCTGGGACTTACAGCAGATTAGATATGGAATTACACATTTCATATATTTTATCAAGTAATTGGGTGTCCTTGACTCCTACTTAAAGAGTCAAATGACCCAATCCTTTACTCTATTATTTGTCCAGATAATTATTTCGGCCCGTCAACCCAGCTTCCCATTCACTTTGAACTGCATTGTGGTTCCGTCGCTTTGCTTTGCCGAACTGCATTGTGGTTCCGTCGCTTCGCTTTGCCTCCGTCGCTCGCTTCAAAAGTTGAGAAAAGTTCAACTTTTGAAGCTTAGACGGAAGCGTCAGCCAATCAAATCATATGCCAGTACAAGCTCTAGCCAATCAAACCGCGTGCTTGTGTGTCAGGGGCGGGAGATTCATGTGATTGGTTGTTGGTCGAGTTTCAGACGCGCCCGCCGGCAAGCGTCAACGCACGCCGCCGTGTGGACGCTGCGTTAATCTTTTTGTGCATGTTTCCAACTTTCCATAAAAAGTATTCAATGTTCTTTAACAGTATTTAAGATGTTGTTAATCTAGTTGGAGAAGGATCTTGATCTAAGCTGACAAACAATCTATTTACTCTACTAATGAACTTTAAATGTAATGAGACATCGACTTGTGCTCCAAGCTGTTCAAGAAAGAGGGATGGCGTAGCTTTACATACAGCAACGACTGAATGGCATATCATCTCCATTTCTTCTTCGAAGCTGCATTAGTTTTTGCGTCGTCCTTGTTTCTTTAGAACAGGGGTATCCAAACCTTTTTCACTGAGGGCCACATACAGAAAAATATACGAAGGGCTGGGCCCCTCACTAGAGGTATACTGCCTCATAAATGAAGTTAGAAGTTAGCTAAATCAATCAAATGGAGGTACATGATGCTTGATACCATATTCTTATGCTTTAAGAAAAACAGCCTACATCACAGCTCTCCAAAGGGTGTCATTTATTGTGTTGGCAGCTCATCCCTTAAAACAGACGCCTCAGATTGATTATATTAAGGGGAAATATGAAGGGTATATTTCAAGATTGTTATGTAAATAGGTTATTGGGCTTTTTACTTACTCAACTTAGATTTGTTAGAAATTGTTTTAAACTTTAATTGACTGAAGTTATTTGAAAAGTGGACTTATCAAAACATGAATACTACTGAGTAATATATGTACACATATATATATATATATATATATATATATATATATATATATATATATATATTTAAGAAGTACAATACAATACAAGACAAGCACAAGTTTAATTTGTGGGCCATATTCCATTATACTTTCGCGGGCCGTAGTTTGGACACCCCTGCTTTAGAAGGAGGATCACCGCCTCACAGCCCAGTCTAAGGTCACAGGGTCAGGAGGACAGGCACACACTGCATGGCTGAGTGAGGTTGGGTTGAAACAGAGAACACAACCCTTGGTTCAGCTGTTGAATATAGCTCAGCTGAGTGTATCACATACATGTGTAAAGCCTGTTATACACGATGGTGGTCTATTTGCCGTCCCATAAGGCATTTCTCTTCTGCTTTTATCTTGGGCTATTCATTGCCCCATGAGACCATATCCATATGGCATGTTTTCATGAAATGCTCAAATGTACGAGCTGTGCTGCAGCGCCAGTCCTTAAGTGTTTTAGATATGTGTGTGTGTATGAGTGTGTGTCTGGTAAAGAGGGTCATGTTCTTCACAGTAACTGCTGCCAAGGAAAGGCAGACAAAGAGAGCCCAGACCACAGAGAGGTTGTAAATGAGAGAAGCTATTTGGGGAAGCCTCACTCTCCACAGCTCTGCACCACAGGTGTACAGAGAAATAGGTATGAGTCATTTCATGGGCAGACACCAGCCTATGGGTACGCATCAGGATGCAGAGGACACATCCACTGGGATACGTGCTACATTAATATATCTAGGTGTGTGATAGTCCACCAGAAAGTAAGGATTGTGACACACATATCCCTTATTTGCATGTTTGTAGGAATGCATTTCCCCCCCGTGGAATTGAAGAGATTGATAGAACGGGGCAGGGTTGCGGGATGGAAATAAGGGGAAGAAAAGCAATTAAATTAGTAGTCAAATGTAGCGGTGCAGCAGAGCAACGGATGGAGTCAGTCCCCGGCTTAATTACGCCTAGCCCTCACCGCGAGATGCGTCAGCACGACACTTCGCAGGAGAGGGGAACATGTGGTCAGGGCTGATGGTAATGTGCCATCGTCCATCTGATTTTGGAAGGAAGGACGATCAGGATTACAAATAGTTGATGTAATTGCCACAGTGAAAAGATTTAGGCTTAAACACACACTGTAAGATTCTGACTTACATCAATTATGAAGAACAGCTGACTGAAAGAAGAGCATGCTCACTTTGAATCTGTTATTTCTCTCAGGGTTGGGGAAAAATAGCCAAATGCAGAATGAGGAGGGAAGCAGGTTTCAAAATGGAACAAAAGGCGAGCTTTATTCACAAAAAGCTGAAAAAACAAGAAACCATGAATAGGTACAAGGCACGAGGTAGCATCCAAACAAAAAGGGACTGTGACCAACATGAAGGGAGACATGAACGACAAATAATGAACCAACACTGAACACAGGAAGAGACAAGACGAAATACAGGTAGGGGTAATCACAAGATGAGAAACAGCCGGGCAGGGGAGGAGAAACACAAGGGCAACAGGTGAACACAGTCAGACAATTAGACACACCAGAGAAACTAATGACAGGGAGGACAGACCAGCAAAATAACCCCAAAACTAGACACACACAAACTCAAACCCTGACAATTTCTCATTAATAGTCACCTTGTTCGCCCTTATCTTCATACTGGGAGTGAGAAAGATGTTTGATCGTTTGATACATGATTCAGTGCTTTGATGTGCAATGTGTTCCCCAGGCACAGGCTGTAGGCTTTACTCACCTTTATCCGACCAATACCCTTACAGCTTACTGCCTACTGCCTACTGCAGAGAAATGTCAGGCAGAAAGACGCGCTACAGTAAGCATCATGCGTCATACCATTTTTTTTGTTTTGTTGCAGAACCACCAAAGCAAAACCGCATACAGTCCCTTTTGAGCTTGTTGAGTTTTTACAATTAATGGAAGCTATGGGGAGTTGCTCATGCATGTAATGTCGACCTAAGCATAGTTGACATACTCATGTAATGATGATGAATGGCAATGGGGGAAAAATGGACGGGTTAATCTTGTAAGTTAATGATTATTCTAGAATGAATCATATAATAAGCAAAGAATGTGGCCAGAGATATTCAGCCTTAGTTCATTCTCTCCGTCCCGTTCAATGGCCGCCACCCACGAGCCCTCCGTTTCCTCCAACGTTCCTTCTTCTTAGTGTTTGTGTTGCAGGAACGCGGCTGACAGCCTGACAGCAACAAAAAAAAAAGAAGCCATGGAAGAGGGAAAGGGAAGCGTTGAGAGCTGGGAGGTGATGAGGTGTTTGAACAGTGGAAGGAGAGGGGAATGAATCCCACTCTCAGGGAGAAAGAGAAACAGTGAGAGGTGGAAGACAGGAGTGAATTGCTGAGAGACAATAAGTAAGGAAAAGGAATTGAAAAAGCTCCAATGTAAAGCAAAGGAAAACAGAAATAGAGTACAGAGTGTGATTGTAAAGAGAGGACAGAGGATGTGAGAGGGTCAGGACTAGAGAGTGAAAACCTGATAATGAATGTGAAGAAGTCAGCCTGTGAAAAAGAGAGAGGGGGAAAGACTGAGGTTTTTTGTACTCATCCTGATCCTTAGCCAGCTTTTCCCCCTTATCAGGTTAGTCCAGACATGGCGAAACAACATTTACCCATCATGCACTGTGGCTATTGCCCGTCCTAACCCCGTCCTATCGGCTCGGAGGTCGCCTGCCAGCGCCAGTGGCTCTTCCTCTCTGGATTTAGAGAACTGTTTGTGTGCAGGGCTCGGCAGAAAACACAAACATGCAAAACACATATGCCCCAGATTCCAGGTCACACATCTCCGTCTGAGTCTGCAGTTTGACAAGAAGCGACAAAAGCAAACGAAGCAAATACATAAGCATAAACAAAACATTCAAAACAGACATGCTTGCAGACCAACCTTATACTGTAGATGATGTCTGTGTGTGAGTCTTTGATGAACAAGTGTCCTCAATGTGGAAGAATTATTCCCTTTGATAGATTTAAAGCAAATGTGTCCACAGTGAAGGAATTAGATTTTTTGATTAGACATTTTTATCTCACTGACGGACGCATTTATCCGACGCAACTTACAATTGATGCAATGATCTGTTTGGTATTTGGAGCCAAACACTTCAGAGACATGTTTGTATATATCTGAGGCCTAGAATAAAGTAATGAAAATAAGTATAATAGGGCAGTGGTTCTCAAATGGGGGTACGCGGACCCCTAGGGGTACGTTGGAGTACTGCAGGGGGTACGTGAGATTTATTTTATGTTAATGAAAAAATTAAAATAGATAAATATACCAATTTTAGGAAAAGTAATGAAGTTTGAGCAGTGTGGGTTTTATATTAATAGACTAGAGTTACACATATTTCAAAACACGAAGTGTAATAACTGCAGTTAGCCTCCCTGTCAGAATGACAAAGATCCTCAGTGAAGCACAAGCCCTTGTTTCTCACTAAATTGTAAGTACAACTTATTAAAAAGATCAATTCAATGCAATTAATGTCAGCTTAGTGTTATTGCACATTTAAGTGTTTCTCAGTTACAATGTTGTTGTTTTAATAAATCAGACACTGATGGTGCAAATAGTTTTTGAGCTGATCAGAGGGTACTTGGCTGAATTTTTCAAAGGGGGTACATTATTGAAAAAAGTTTGAGAATCACTGTAATAGCTGTCATGTCAGTTGATGTCTTTAGTAGTTCGTTCATTATCTGATTTCATGTACGGCTTGTCTTTTTTGTAAATGTAGAAAAATTAAGAAAGACAAAATGAAATAGCACAAACTAGTACTCTCCGTCAAATAAGTGCCAAGGTGCAGGCAGGTGAGTTTTCTGCAGCGGAACATGTGTAGACTTTTAGATGTCCTAATATTAATGTGGAGCTCGTTCCGCCATTTTGGACGCGTTCATTCAGCCAAACCTGATTTTGGAAACCTTGTGACTCCTTTTGCCTGAATGGACACTTATGGAAATGAGAACATGTGTAGCATTCAGCCAACAACAGAGCTCAGCTGCACTGAGCCTCAACCTCCAGCGATACTGAGAGGATCTGATGAGCATGCTGCCTTGTGGCATTACTTAGTGCCACTACATTTATCACAGGGCTTGTTTGGTGACATGTCATTTGCAATGAAATGTCCACACTTACCTTATGTGCATTAAGAGACAAGTCAGGCGTGTAGTTTGTGTTCAGGTCACTTCTGATGGCTCTGTTAGTGTTAGTGTGAGCAGGTGTGTTTACTTTCATGTGCATATCACACTTTGTGTAAGATCGATGTTGGTTTTACTCAGTGTGACTCTCGCTGATAGACATTGTTGAGGTGCCTGATGAGCGTGTGAAGCCATTTCCTTAGTCCAATGACTGTGTGATGTCGTTTCAACTCGACACAGGCGTGAAAAATCCACATAAAAGCCTTACGAATCATTCTTCTTCAATGTGAAATGAGATATTGTGCACGGTGTGAGACAGAGAAACAGAGCGAGACAGAGCAGGAGCTCCATAGCAACTTTACACTGTGTTTGCAAGGGTGGGGAAGCAGTGTCTCTAAACTCCCTGTGGTAATAACATTAAGATGAGATGAGATTCTCCAATCCGAAAGATACAAAAAAAAAGTGTTATGCAAAAATTCAGCAGATAATAAGTGGAGCAATGTGACTGTTTGCTTCTGCAGTTTCATTATCTATTCATTTGGACATTTTTTAAACTTTAATATCAGTGAAATGATTAACTTTAAGGACAGATGACTGCAGGATGCGACATTCTGAGTGTTGGTTGACATTGTGTGCATGTGTGGCAACTTCTCCATGTCCTGTTGCTTCTGTCCATCTGTTGTAAATTAACCTTCCTGTGTCATTCAGCTCCCAAGCAGCTAACAGCAGCATGCATCATAACATGACGAACAAAACACTAAAGTATACTGTAGTTGTTGAGAAAGAGAAAATGATAATAGTCTAATCTGACAAGACAACTCGGCAAAATGCCAAACGCTTTGGAGAAGGGACAGAACACAGAAGCTCTGATGATTTGATTATTATGCATGGTATACATTAGCATTCATTTCTGAAATGGCATTTATTTCTCTACATTTAGTACCGTTTTTAATTCAGAAGCAACCAATCAGAATGCTTGCCTTTATCTACAGGTGTGACAGCAGTAAGAAATACAGCAGAAACCTAATATAATAATAATAAATGTAATTTATATAGCGCTTCTCATCTGCCAAGACAAATCTCGAAGCACTTCACAGCAAAGGACACTGACGCCCCGTCCACACAGCAAATCTTGAAAATCTTGGAGGTGGGCGTTTTCTGAAGCTTGGGGATTTTTTGCGAGCAACGCGACCAACAACCAATCACATGAATCTCCCGCCCCCGACATACAAAGCAATAGCAATGTTAAAACGAAGTAAACTGGATATAAAATCCCAAACAGGCGAAAACCTACCAGTTTCACCCACTGTCTCTGCCACCTCCCCCCATGCCTGGTTCCTCCGGTTTGTGTCCCGGTAAGTTAATAGGGACTGGTCATAAAGAACCGGGTGATTTGCTACCGCAATAAAAAATGTCTCCTCCGTTTTTAGGAATATAGAAAATGAACTGCGGTATGTCACTCCCAGCTTGCACGTGGTTTGATTGGCTAGAGCTTGAACTGTCAGATTTGCTCAAACGGGATTTGATTGGCTGACGCTTCCACCTCAGCTTCAAAAGTTGAACATTGCTCAACTTTTGAATCCTGAAAATCCTGAAAATCCTGGAAATCTTCGCTTTGCTTCCCCAGAATGCAGTTCGCCGAGAAGCGAGGCAAAGTGACGTCAGCCCATTCAAAGTCAATGGGGAATTTTTTTTCAGAAGCGTTGGAAGATTATTTTTTTTAACGCTGCTGTGTTGACGGGGCGTGATACAATTTGAAAGATCAAAAAAAAAAAAAAAAAAAAAAAAGTCGGAGATAGCGATAAAAATGGCAATACTCCAGGTGTACCATGCTCAACGTTTATTGGAAGGCCTGCCGAAAGAACAGGGTCTTAAGGCCGGTTTTGAAGACCTCGTGGAAGGGGGCAGATCTCAGCTGATCTGGGAGGGAGTTCCAGAGGCGCGGATATCTCCTATCTTCTGCTTGGTTCGAACCAATCCCATCTTATTTTCCCTTCATTTTCAGAAATTAAAACAGACAGTTTTTTTTTTTTTTGTGTTGTGTTACACATTGTGTAGATCTTGAATGGAGACTCTTGTGTGAGATGTCATGAGTGAGAGTAAAGGTATTGTGATTGAAAATTAGATCAACAAAGAGACCTGCTTTCAGTCAAATATATATTAAGGTAAGAAAATGACAAGCACAAAACTATGGTTTACTTTACACTCATTCAGTGGTTTCCTGTTTCCCATGTTATGAGTGAATGCACCGCTGTAGCATGCATTGTGAGAAGTACCCGTAGATTACAGACGGGTAGAAGTTGGGGATTCATCGTCACTCAGTACGTTCCACCTGCTTCATACCGTAACTAAAAAGAGTTGTTCAAAAATATTGATGTGTTTGTTGTATCGCTCAGACTAGATAAGGAATGTGAGACTGGATTTAAGTGTGTGTTCAGGGTGAGTGGTGCTATGGAGCTCAGCTGATAAGCGGGTCAACTCTGCTGACATTAAGCTACCACTGCGTGTGTGAGCACTTCAATACATTCACTGAACTACAATAGAGCAGAGATGTTTCACGTGCAAACAGACTGTCCTATGACAAGTAGGTGAGGTTCACTGAAAAGCAAGAGAGAGAAGGGGGGGTCGTGTGATTGCTATGCTGAGTGTGTTTGATTGCGGGCAGTGCTGATTGGCTGATTATGAAGGTAATGGTCCTGTCCTGCAGGCCTCCGCTGGTCTGACAGTTCCTTTCACAGGGCACATCGTTAACTTGACACCATTGATCTTAAACACTTAAATGCCACACACATTGATGCCACTTTAAGCCTCCTACACCTTGAAAAATACCTAAACAAAAGCCTGCTGGTGTCAATGTTAAGAAGATGATTGGTGAACTGGTTATTTTGAATCTGAATGTTAAAGGATTTCTGTATTCTTGTGCCGTGCCCCTCTCTTGGTCAGCTATTCAACTACATGTCGAACGTTTATATAAGTGAGGAGATTGAGGACACCCATGTATTTGACACTTGATGAAAAGGCGGATAAAACAGGGTGTAGTTGTAGTGGTTTTCTACCGCAAATATATATAGTATACCACCCAAACTATTTACAATCACTTTTAATCAAGACACTCAAATATACAAGCGTTGCCTCTGTGCTAACCTGCCCATCCACTCACCAGTACTTCCACTGAAAGCACTGACAATGACAATAGATCATTGTGTTGTAGGTACTAAAGCAATGGCAGTTATTCTGGCTTAATGTGTCACTGCATGGCATTCCTTCTTGTTAATGTTCCTCCAGAACCCTCCTAGGTATTATATAACTGATTACTTAATGCAAGCTTATGATCCATCATTACTCCGCTAACTCCCTGTTCAAAACTTCATCCACCTGACAGCGCTAACACACATTTCAGTTCCCCGAGATCATTATGTTGTAACAACAGATTGATCTTGGTGAGAGTGTGTGGATCAAAAATACTAATTATATTCAGCGGTCCCTGCCTTAACTCATGAAATCATGTGATACATCTCTTCCTTTCTCTCTCCCTCTCTTCCTCGTTCTTCTTGCCCCACTAATTAAAAGGCGTTTGTATGTTTTCACTGCAGGAGATTTTGCTTGCGGAAGTAATGATGTGTAAATACAGGCCATTCACTGTACCATTTACTTCCTCTTTGTGCAATTAGAGGACATGACACAAGTCCCCGCTGAGCAAGGACAAATAGCATACAAACTGGTAATTATCTGCAAAAGCAGGCGAGATGCTCCTGGCTCAGACATGGTGATGTTTGAAGGAAATGGAGATACGCATGGACAGCAGATGTGAAAACCATGCCTCACCGTCTCTTCTTCCCACACAAACACACAGACGTTATTAATAGCATTTCATGTATCCTTTATTTAGTCCCGTTGAGACAGAATATCAACATCTTGTTCTTTTTATGCCACTTTTTACGAGTCTGACTGTCTGTACATTACATTCTGGCAAGTGATATATCAAACCAACCCTAACCCTAAAACGGGATATCTCCTCAATTCAACATAAACAACCATTTTCAATCAGGGATACACTGATGAGATTCTGGGGGTTTAGGTCATGGTGACCTCACACAACATATTGGGGTCCGTAATACAAAAATGTAGGGCTGCTCGATTACGGCAAAAATCATAATCTCGATTATTTGGGTCAATAATTGTAATTGCGATTATTAAATGCGATTATTCATTGACTTTGAAAACATCGATTTATTCGAGAATTTTTTTTTTAACAGTATGTTTTTAACAGTTGAACTTTAAGTATAATTCAACTGAAAAAAAAAAAGTAATAATATAGTAAAGTAATAATAATAATAAAAAAATAATCGTTTTATTTCGATTACATTGCTTTCGTAATCGTTGAAAGCCATAATCGCGATTAAAATACGATTAAAATACGATTAATTGAGCAGCCCTACAAAAATGTATTCACTCATTTTGACAATCTCCCACAATGTCTTACAGGATAACATGATGTACTGATTTGATTTGACTGGTTGGCGGAGGCATTTTACCGCGAGGCGATATTTTCTAGTTAGTTTTTATCTTTTGCAATGTCACGCTTGAGTGAGTAAATTAAAGAGTCAGAGATAAAGAGTGAGAGATGTTTAGTATGTACAAATAAATATGGTCTGAGCTTGGTTGCTCCTCAACAGATCTCAGCAAATGAGTCCACACATCAGATCCTTTTATGTCTCACTTTCGACCTCTTTATCTTGTTTAGATTGTTGTTAGTAAGACATCAATTCATGTTATTATTAAGTGGTGCATTTGCAAGAGCAGTGTTTGAGAGTTCTTTAAAGACTCAGAAATAACAAATAATGAGGCTTGAGTGGTAAAAAAAAAAGAATATTAGGCATGAATGTCTCTGCGTGTGTCACAGACAAATTACAGTCTGTAAGTCATTTAGTGCCAGGGTTTTTATCCTCATTATTCTCTCATGTCTGTGGTTAAACAAACCATTGCCCCTGCACATCCAATTAGATTCAGTTTCCGACAGCACACGACCAATGACACATGAACTGACACTCCATTAACAATAATAGAGTCGAGGAAGGAAGGAGGAGGGAGAGTCCTTCCTCGAGGTTTTTTCCAAAAAGCTTCCTTTGAAGGCATCATTAGCAGACACAAAGTTTATCAAGTCGTGAACTCGCC
>CALSBZ010041008.1:64663-75840 GCA_943591055.1 Gobionotothen gibberifrons
GGAAATAAGGTCCCATGGAGGTCCCCCGGAAGGGGAGGGACTTCGCCTCTCTATACAAAAAGGACAGCTGACAGAAAGACAGCACATGGGCTATGCATCAACATGGAGTTATAATGCATATATAGCAGTAGTCAATTTAGCCATGTTTATAATCTTAGTAACCTATGGATAGTGACTTGAATCCTTTAAATTGGTGAGATTGAATAATTTGCCGCACTTATTACCATGCATTAACAATGCTATCGATAATGCTCACGCAGTGGTGATCGATGCTTTGTTTGTTCACTATTTGTATTGTTCTTGTGAAATAGAAGCATTTTTGTTTAACCCGTAATACATTTTGCAGGATTTCAATAAGAACAAAGATGGGATGAAACATGTTTAGGAGAGATAAGAACAGTTGGAAAGAAATCGTACGTCGTTGGATGATGTAGAGAGGGCTTACACTGGAAAAGAATAAAACATTTGAAGAGACAATGGGTGCAAATGCAAGAACAACGAAGAGAGAGAAAAAAAACTATCGAAAGTATTGAATATGGATTCTGTGTGTGCGCTTGTGTGTGTGTGTGTGTGCTTGTGTGTGTGTGTGTGTGTGTGTGTGTGTGTGTGTGTGTGTGTGTGTGTGTATATTCACATTCGCTGCCTTAACCCTGCACCTCATAAAAGTTGTTTATCATTCTCAGCAGAGGGTGTAATTATCTACGTATTGATTGTCACAAAACTCATTTTGCTTTGTGTGTCTTTGTCCTTCTCTTGAACTCTTTTTGCAAACACACCCGCGTACCAAACCAGGAGTGATCCGCCATGTGGGTGATGCATTGAAAGACCACGCCTCCAAGTCAAGAGGGAAGATCTGCACCATTGGCATCGCGCCTTGGGGCATTGTAGAAAACCAAGAGGATCTTGTTGGCAAAGATGTAAGTCCCTGGGAACAATATGGTGCCGTTTTGGAGTGGGCGCTCGCATGCTTCTGCCCTCATTTGCATTTAACATTTGCATATGTGTATCAGGGTTTCCGCTAGGATTTTTTCTCGCCGGTCAAATGTCCGGACAGAATTTATTTTACCGGACAAATTTGAAACTTACCGGTCATGTTTCAATAATAGTAATAATAATTGTGTAGCAGAGTTTCCGTTGGCAGGTAATTACCAGACTAGGACCGGATATACTGATGTTTAAAACTCAGTTAATGGGAGTCATTTTTATATTGCTTCAGTTTATAATCGTAACATACGAAAAATTCAGATTAATTTTTCAATAAATGATTCCACAAACAACATAATTATTACATTCAAAGAAACTACTTGTAGTAGATAAAGTACATTATTCAAAAGTTTAAATTAACTTTGAATAATAACACGGGAGAAACGGATCCTTTCTCTCTCTCTCTCTCTCTCTCTCTCTCTCTCTCTCTCTCTCTCTCTCTCTCTCTCCTGACAGCACGTCAGTTTCTCATGCAGCGCGCTAAACAGTGGGCGGGGCTTCAGGTCAGACTCAGCAGCTGATCTGATCTCTCTCTCGCGTCCGGTTACACTTCACTCGCGTTTATGTCCATATCGATCAGATCCAGCTCTCCTGATCGGCCTTTATAGAGAGCACCGATCAAACTATTAAGAGTGAATATCGGCCAATCGGCCAATCGATCGGAGCATCGGACATTTTGATCGGCAGGTTTTGAATTTACCGTTTTTTATTACATTTTACCAGCTAAAAAACGGTAATTATCGGCTAACGGAAACCCTGATGTATATATAAAAAAACGTTGCATGCAATCCATAGTTTCTAAAGCCTGGAAATAGCAATTTGCAGTTTGTTACCAGAAATGCTGAGTTAGCTAATCCAATCCGTGACGAGCACTCCTCTAAGTGATTCGGACAGTTGGCGGAACCACATGAGACTGTGGAGCAGATGCTGACTCAGTCAAATATCTGGAATCAGTGTTATGTTATGGTTCAAATGTTATGTGCAGCTCCATCCTACAGAACAAGTCGAGCAGAGCAGATTAATGTTGGTATCTGAAATGAGATAATTAAGCAGTGGAGCTCTTTTTCCATGCTTGATTTGTCTCAACTGTACGCCTAATGGCCAGTTAAGTAAACCTCAGATTGTCATGCGCTTATCCACCAAGACCAAATCCAATCTTCTGGGAAACTGTCATTAATGTTCGATAAAGATTCTTCCAGTTTTAAATGTCATTTAACTTTTATAGCGGTACAATAAACATGCAGTAGCAGTCAAATAAGTGAGTGAATACGAAGATTGTATTAGTAATTTCTAATGTGTGTACTTTTGTGGACCAACGAAACATTTTTCATTACTCTGACAGGTACTGTACAGTTTGAGGAATCACAACAGACATATTTTAAAAGCAGTTTTCAAAATCGGTGCAGGAACATTGTGACTTTTAGTCCTGCTTATGACCCAAATGATGAATACTACATATCCCATGATGCAACCAGTGCTGTCTCTAAAACTCTGTGCCCCAATTCGTAACATAGAATTGGCATTAAAAAAAGTTTAGTGGCAATCCAAGTATGTTGAGCCCTCAAGCAAAAGCATGTTTACCAAATCAAATGTTAACTATTGAGTCACATTAAGAAAACTTGCCTTTGTTAACTTTTTTTTCCTACATACCTTATCATCCACGGGCTTCTCAGATGTTTGTGTAATTGTGATCCTCTCTTGGACAGGTGGTGCGTCCATACCAGACCATGTCCAACCCCATGAGCAAGCTGACGGTTCTGAACAGTCTCCACTCCCACTTCATCCTGGCCGACAACGGCACCACGGCAAAGTACGGTGCTGAGGTCAAACTGCGACGCCAGCTAGAGAAACACATCTCCCTGCAGAAGATCAACACGCGTGAGTGGAATTTACTCATCTACTTACCCTAAATCAGAAGAGGTGTTTTCAAAGGACACAGGGACTGATAAGGAAACAGTTATCTACCACACCACTGAAGGTTGATTGGGTTCAAACTCAATTGTATTGCTTCAACCCGGGCTAAAATGATCATTACCTGCTTTATACAGGACACATGCTGCCAGACAGCGTATTTTTAGCGCGCTGTGATCCAACTCGATGAGCCTTTGAAACTGTGCCTCCCTTCAGGAGGGGTTTATTTTTTCTTTCGAAGCTTCCTGACAGTTAAGATGAACTCTTTCCTCAAGTAAACCCGCTTGATAACCGTTGTGTCCCTGTTAAGGAGTGCAGAACAAAGCTGCAAAACAAGATAACAGGCACATAGTGACCAGCACAACATCACTGTGCATGTGCGTACATATCAATTCTAGTGCAGAGAAAAATACATTGTGTTGTTCCTATCCAAACAATGTGAAAGGTGCATCAGATATATCTCTTCAGTATCTTTTTCTTTATTTTATACTGGATTAATATAGTACGTGTTCATTTTTTTCACATAAATAACAGGGTATTGTGAAACACTGCTGTTAAACTCAACACAATATTTCATAATTCTGTATATAAGCTGTATATAAGTTGTGGTGCATCAAAGGTACATTAAGCTCATAAGAGGGCAGCCGGACTATATTTGAATTCTTGTTTTTTGTGAGACGCAGGTGTTAATAACCAATGAGTACATGCGCCTGCACGTGCACATAATTTGCCCTTGATAGATTGTTCATCCGTTTGCTGAGCCCTTGTCACATTGCATTTCGCCGTTTTCAATTTCCACACAATACCTTCGCTACAAACCAAATGGATTTGCATGAATACAAAATGCAGTTCTCTGTCTTTTTCTCCCTCATTCTCTTATTCTCACGCTCACACACGGCCACGAACAAAGACAAGCACACACAAACCTCACTGATACCCTTTAAATACAATTCTCAATAGCCTCGGAAAGCATTGTGCAGAACATGTCAGGGCCGGATATAAACCTGAGTCGGAGGAATTCTGTTAGCACCCATGATGTATTTGTTATAACCTCATTTTGCTGTCGGCATCAAGCTGTTTTGAAATAATTTCCTCAGGGTTATGGTGACATGAATACACACATCAATGCTTATTTAAAATCAGAGGGTCTAAGGAGATAGATGTAACCAAATTAATACAGATGTAGCACCTCATTTCAGACTCCAGCTTACAGCTTCCTGCCTACGACCTGCCTAAGACCAGTATCGAGGAATGTTAAGCCCTCCCACTATTTTCCAAGAGGGCGTTGCCAGATTTTCAATTTCAGGTTTTAACCAGGAGATGGCGCTTCATTCACAAATACAGAAAGACAACTTTTCAAGTGTTTGTACATGGGGTGTTTCTCAATCGCGAGGATGCTGGCTTAGTAGTCGCGTACTTCCAAGTCACTTCCTTCAGAAACGAAGCAAGTATGCTTCCAAGCCACGACTTCGGAAAACGAAGAAGAATGGAGCAGGCTAACAAGTGTGCCACTCTCTCTAACGGTTTCAACATAAACTGTACCGAAAATAAATCCCTCACGATGTCTATCTAATTATGAACTTGCTTTACTTTCACGGAACACATTTTTGGTGATAACAAATGTAACAAAGTAACATATTTACCAACACATGTTCTACGACACTACATACTTACATTTAAGTCGCTGCGTCGGTTCAGCCATTCTCCGCAAGGGTTTTTGAAATTGGTCCGTGTGCAAAGCATTGTGGGGATTTTAAGGACGCGAAGTCTACCCATGTGCAGCCTCGAAATTTCCCCCAAACCAAGGACGCGGCCTTGGAATTGGAACAGTCCTTCGGCGGCACTCGATGACGTAGCATCCTTGAAACATTGGCTTGGAAGCCAGAATCCTCGAGATTGAGAAACGGCCATGGTCACAGTGTCAAGAGCAGTATTTTTGCCTACATTTGATCAACACCTTTTTTATTGACCTCCAGACCGTGCACCAATGTTCCCTTTATAAGGTTTGTATAATGAAATGGAGCTTTTTTCTCTCTAACCACTTTCATATAACGACTTAATGTAATGGATTCAAGAAATGTCCCTACCGTTGACACAAATGTACTTTCTTCTTGGTTACCATCCAGTCATGTGACCTATGGACTTCCCTTTGTCATCCTATGCCTGGACTCATACAAAAGGGGCTGGGAAGGCAAAGGGACGGCCAGTCGTCACACAAGCATCTGACCATCGTTATGATGAGAATATTCACTGCCATGCCTAATGTATCCATCGTCTGACTAGCTTTGACACATATCTGGATAATACTGCCTAGGAACTGCTTATATGCAATGTGATAGGTGACCGTGTGTGAGGTGTATATCCTGCTTACCATTCATAACACAGAGCCTAACACGACACAAAGGATAGGAAGGATACATCCTTTGTTGCATTTCTCGAAGGTTTCTTCCATTTTCTTCCCAAAAAAAATTGTATTTGAGAGTTTTTCCTTGTACAACGCGAAGGTCTAAGGACAGAGAGTGTCATATGCTGTACAAACTGTAAAACCTCCCGAGACAAA
This sequence comes from Gobionotothen gibberifrons, assembly GCA_943591055.1. Classification (NCBI taxonomy): domain Eukaryota; kingdom Metazoa; phylum Chordata; class Actinopteri; order Perciformes; family Nototheniidae; genus Gobionotothen; species Gobionotothen gibberifrons. Next base: position 70,119 of record CALSBZ010041008.1, read on the forward strand.
CGTGTAATTTGTGATATTTGGCTATGAAAAAGAGATTTCATTGATTCATTTGAGAGCTATAACTCTGACACTAGCCTTACCTAAGCAGTGTCTGAAGTAACTAGATTCTATTTTATGACTATCCTCTGAGGTTGCCAACAGTTTCCTCTTGAGGTGAAGTGATGTATCAGCAAAAATTGATGCATAGCCCTAATTAAAAGTGTTGTGATCATATTTCTTATGAAGTATGACCACACCAGTGTTTGCAAAGCAAGGTCATGTTTTTATTGAAAACATGTGGTAAATCAAGCATTACTTGTTAGGGATTTTAGAATATTGTAGGCGGTGAATTTACAACATTATCCTAAGGCTAATTTAATTTAATATAACCCCTGTGTGTCAGGGGTTGGGGAAAAATAGCACCCAAATGCAGAATGAGGAGGAAGCAGGTTTCAAACGGAAACAAAAGGCGAGCTTTATTTAACAAAAGCTGAACAAAAACAAGAATCCAAAAACAGGTACGAGGTAGCATCCAAACAGAGGTGACTGTGACCAACATGAAGGGGGACATGAACGACAAATAATGAACCAACACTGAACACAGGAAGAGACAAGACTAAATACAGGGAGGGGTAATCACGAGATGAGAAACAGCCGGGCAGGGGAGGAGAAACACAAGGGCAACAGGTGAACACAATCAGACAATTAGACACACCAGGGAAACTAACGACAGGGAGGAAGACAAGACACAGGGAGAACAGAATTGCAAAAATAAAACCATGACAAAACTAAGATCGTGACACTCTGGTTATAACCAACTGGTGAGTTTAGCCAAGGCAAAACATTGACAGTGTTTAAAATAGAAAAACAATGTTAACAGTCTGTGTATAGAATCCCACTAAGCATGGGGAAAAAAACTAGTGATCCCTTTACTTAATTAGATTAATTATTAGTCATGCAGACACACATGCACACATTTCTTACAGTGTAAATGTTGCTACGGTATCTATTGCACAGTATGTGATATGTATCTGTATAATGTGCTTTCCCTTGTTATCCCCGTGTATCCTTCTCTTCCTCATTCACCTCTGAATGGTTGGCACACAAGGACTAATCCTTGATTTGATTACCTGTCCCACGGTCAACCGAGGAACGCATCTATTTTCCTCACAGCATGCCCCCCCCCCCCCCCCCCGTGGGTTCCAAGTGTAGCCTGAGGTCCTGTCAAAGAAGGCAGAATAAATAAGATATTTGACTTTGAATTATCCCAACACGTGGATTTGCCTACAACACGTCACCACCATATATTTGTTCTCTTCGCGCAGTCACACACACTTCACACAAGATGAAAGAAGTGTGCTGGATAGATATGCGTAATCTCCCCCTGTGGTGTTTTTGTGATGTCTGGGCAATCCTGTAGCTAATCCTACTGGGCCACCATGCAAGTGTTGGAAATGCTGTAGCAATCAAATTGGCTCCACAATATTATAACACAGTTTATATATATGACAAATGTGAGTGTGTTTTTTTTTCTACGCTCTGGATATAGCTTTGATATTGCCAACAATGCTTTAACAAATCGTCTAGGTCGTGATGAAACCTTGCAACATTTCGATTTCCCATTGCCAAAATACATTTGTGTTCATTTGGCATATTGCTCACTTCCATTGCAAGTTATGGCAGCACCAATGGCACCTGTCAGGACTCATCGTTTGAGCACAGTTGGGCTCTTCCTGAACCGCTAACACCTCCCGTGGTGACAAGACATGTGTAGTCCCTCTGCATGCTTCCTCCATTGTCTACTGTATATTTGATGATGTGGAAGGTGTCGGTCTCATGTGGTTTCGTGCCCTCTTCAGTGGACAAGTGTATCTGACGGACAGCTCTGGCTCAGGGTAAACAAAGTAAATGGCTTAAGACAGGACACTGGGGTTGGGAGGCTGTAAATATGGTGGATGGACCGGAGCCAAGGCAGTCACACGGTAGAGTAAATGCTCAGTGGCTGTGGCCTGTTTTACAGCACTTGCACAGCTCGATCGTGCCTCATTCAGCCAGGCGTTGTCTAACTTGATAGAACATGGCAACAGATGCAGATGCAAATGAGCCTGCAAAACTGTGACAAGGATTCAGCCTAGGCAAAACAGGTTGCTTCATAAACAAAGGAACAGAGCTTAAAGATGCAAAAATGCACTTTTTGATGTCTTTTATACATAAATGTGTCCCCGGTGTGTCAGGGAACTCACAAAGTGTCAGAAAATAAAACCCTCTCTCTTTTCCTCCGTACCCAAATCTCTAAAAACGGGGCTACAACGGAGCTGATCCAGATTTGCGTCCGATATGACGTAATATCGGAAGTGTGGACCCACGGCACTATCAGAAACATTGCTATCAGAAACAATGCCCGACAGTTTTGGACGTAATGGTCTTTGTTTACATTAGCAAGCATCGCTAACACTCAGAGCTAACCTGTACTGGAGAGAGTATGTGTAAATGTGCAGGAAATAAAAAAAGGTACTCACCTTGTGGTAAACCCGCGCGAGAGAAAGCATTTGAGCTCCATACTGTTTCGGAAATAATCCTTGAGGTGGTTTGGAACATCATATGGCCTTTAATCACGGCAGCATTTAGCTGTATCTCGTAGAATTGTGAGCAGGCACAAGCTCCCCCTCCTCCTCCTTTTTCAAGCTAAGGACCCCGAACCATGGATGTATAGAGTGGCGAAGTCCCTCCCCTTCCGGTGGACCTCCATGGGACCTTATTTCCGAAAAAATATGTATTGAAGTCAATGGAGAGAGAAAGATTATCTTTCGATCCCGTTTGAATTGTGCCACGAATTACACATATGATGTTTGTCAATTTAAAAGATAATTTTGCAAGTCAAAACTGTGAAGTAACACATTTGTTTGTGTGAAACGCTCAATGACCTACATCTGCCGTCTCGCACCACACACCAAGACGGCCGTCACGTTGGCACATTTCACTTCTTTCTTTCAGAATGAGGTGAAAAGTATTAAAAGAGGTGAAAATCACTCCAAGTCTGGGCATGTTGAGAGCTGTACATACACACAAGGGGAGTTAGTCGGTTCGTAAGAGCCAGCATGCGGGACCGGGGTTCTGGGATTTGTAGTCTTTCTAGTTGCGTATTTTTCGTAGTCTTATATTTCAACAGTTTTACGACAAACTGTGACTTTTTTGACATGGAAATTATTATTTAAGATTGACAAATATCATATGTGTAATTCGTGGCACAATTCAAACGGGATCGAAAGATAATATTTCTCTCTCCATTGACTTCAATGCAAACTTTTTCAGAAATAAGGTCCCATGGGGCGGAAGTAGATGGGCGTGACTTTGCCACTTGTTCTGTAATAAGAACTGGCTACAGCGTCGGAGGCGGGGTCTCGTTCTTTCCTATGAGAGCTGCTCATTGGCGCATGAGGACAAAATGGCCCAACTTTTGAGAGAGCGAAACGTCACAGATTACCCGTCATGCCTGGCTGTCAGAGCAGAAGAACCCGTATGTGCGCTCACAGAGCATGCGCCCCTTAAGCCCCGCCCCCCGAGATCCCACTCTCGGCTCACTAGAATTAATTAAAATAAATCTAGATTCTGCTTTTAGTGCATTTTACAACTTTAAGGACCGAATGATTCTAATAAGGGCTATACAATAGTTCATACTGGGTCGTTTATTTAGTTTTTTTTAAAGTATCCGTTGATTTACAGACGTCTCTTTCCCCATGTTAGTCAATGGGAAAAAGTATTTCTGGGCCCAGCGACGTCACGGACTGATACAGAAATTGTTGTACTGCCGTTTGGACACAACTCATTTTTTTCTCAGAGTCCGGAGCACTTCCTGGGGGCTTGCCCGAACCTGCAGTTCTCTAACAGGGCTGAAATAGAGGGATATAAGGGATGTCTAATCAAATCAAATCAAATCCAGTTTTATTTATATAGCACATTTAAAAGCGATTTTTGGTCGAGCCAAAGTGCTGTACATGTAATAAAAACACATTACTACAATCACAATAAAAGACAATACAAGTCTAAAATGCATGATCTGTTTGGTATTTCGAGCAAAACACATCATAGAAATGTTTTTTATATATGTTTATATATCTGAGACCCATAATATATGCCTAAAAATAACATACTAGGAGACCTTTAAAACGTGTGATCATGATCATTACACAATATTGATTCAGCATGTTTGAGGGAACACACTCAGGGACCTCTTCACTGTTTAACTTCTACTTACCGACTCCTGAAGCTAACAGACATTGTCAAACCGAGAGATGAAGAGAATCAATTAAATGATTGGCACCTTTCAGCCCAGATCACTCAGCCTCTGCACAGAACTTTTGTCTCTGTGTCGCTATAATGCCTTTTTAATCACACGCCTGCCTCAGAGAGATGGTAAGTAGAAGAGGGAGAAAGGAGAGTGAGAAAATGAGGACAGAGAAAAGGGATTGAGGGAAGAGAATTATATAAAGCAGCAAGAAAGTGTGAGGCAGCTGTGGAGGATGCAGGCAGTCAGACGAGACATTACCTGGAGGTGTTTGCACTGAAAAAACATGATGAGACAGTGGAAAGGCAACAAGAGAAAAGACAGACATGCAATAAGCTCCATTCATACATGTTTGTCTCTCAAAATGAAAAAACCTGCATCTCATTTTTGTTGTCTTAAATTAGAAAAAAAGAATACAAGTTATTAATTTATTTAGATAAGGTCTGCAAGAATGAATATCCTCTTCCATTTTACCTGAATTACTTGGCTAATTAAATTGTATCTGCGTTTAGATGTGGGCCATTTTATCGCTGTCCACTGCGTAACCTTCACTGACCCTCTTCCCGCAGTGCTTTCATTAATCACAGCATAGGTAAAAGATGAAGTACCTGTGGTAATTGAATCCAGGAGCCATAAGGCCCTGTGTTGCAGATTAGCCGTGACATGGTGACCTCCACCGTGGAGCAGCCCATACAGGAGAGATTATTGCTAAGCTATGGTACATGGGAAGTCAAGAGGGGGGTAATACTATTCTCTCGAGCACATATAAGTGCCCGGAAAGACTTGATTTTTCTTGAAAATAGCTTTCAAATATCACCCTTTTTTCTAACCGCTGTCCAACTGTGTGACCAAAGGAATTACTTGGTGGATGTTTTTCTTTTGACACATTTCACACAGAGCTACATTCTCACAATGTGATACCAGCTTAGAAATGTCACCCTGTACTCAATGAACCCCATTAAACATAAATAGCAAGGACATTTTATTTAGCAAAGCTTCTAAATGGTGTGCAGGAATGTAATTTTGATTCAGATCGCTTAGATTAATACATTTGTTCAAGATGGCTTTTATTAGTCATACGTACATAGCTACAGTGTAGTTATGACGATGAACATCTTAGGTCACAGGCTCCTCCAACAGTGCAACTGAACAAATAGCAAGTAAATACAAAAAGTAAAATAGTGAAATAGTGTCAAAGTGAAATGAGCTCCGTTGTCGAAGTGGAGCAGTAAATATCATGTGTTTCGGGCACGTGAGAATTGAACTGCAACGACACAAGGGGACAGTGGAAGTCATCGGGTGTAAGGTGTGCACGAATGGATACAAAAAACCATGTCAAAAAGATAAACACGAACCGCCAGAGTGTTCATCCCTGTGGCGGAGAGATAACAGAGCCACTAGTGAGCATGGTTTCATGACTTGCTGCAGGTATGGCCCCAGGTGGAGGATGTGCGTGGA
>CALSBZ010041009.1:0-11076 GCA_943591055.1 Gobionotothen gibberifrons
AAGCATGCACTACTCAAAGCACAACTTCTACAAAATGGTTACAGTGAGTTAGTTTACTCGCCCTTTTAAAGTGTCCGACCGTGCAGTCCCTACACTGAAAGCAGACAAGGTTCCCCCACAGAGGGAGAGGAGAGGAACCTGTAACACAAACATAGTCAATTATATTGCCCACAATCTGCTGCACACAAGAAAACAATGGACAGAAAATAAAACAAAAAAAGCACTAGAGGACAGTAGTCTTTTTTTAAAACAAACGCAACATAATAGTTGCCAGCTCAAACACCAATTCAATATCACATTAAAAGAAGGTTATAAACCAGGCTCACTTTTACAGAGCAATAGATCCTCCTGGCTCAATCCAGGAGGGGAAACGGTCATACTCAGCTCTATGGATTAAACACAAAAACAGATGTTATAAATTGTAGCGGCGATCGCTCATCGAAAAAGGCCACTCGTGGAGGTTAGCAGTCAGAGTTCCCAACGCGTGTTGTGAAGGATGAGGTCCACCATGACGTCATTTGTAATACTTTATTTCTTTCTCCAAGGTTAAAATGTTCTTTTACGACTCACGTAGGCCTATCTAAACTCTTGATTAAAACATAACTATCACGCACACGCTCAGACACAAACAATCACGGTCAACACGGTTGAAAAACGTGTGGCTTCCTCTCTAACCTCTCATCCCAGCTGATCACCTGTGCCCACATATATAGGTTAATTACCTCCCGTGCTCCCAGGTGCGCCGATTGGATGATGACGCGTTCACACACACACACATAGACAAACCCCGTGCACAACACAAAGCAAATTGGCTCCAACACAAATAATAATAAAAGCTAGAATAAAGTTAAACGTCCATTGCCAGTTTCCCGGGTTGCTTGGCTGGTTATGAGCAATTCTACACTCTGCAACACGTACAAGTTGCTTAAAAACGATTACAACTTTGACTAAAACACCATATTAAAACACATAACGTATCTTGCCCTCGGCCTAATAAAATCCAAACTGAACGGAGACACTGCCATGGGTTCATTTAAAAGACCATAAAACTACCTTAAAACCGCGAGTCCCACCTTGAGAGAAAGGTTTTCTGAAACTGCCGGCAAAACTTTTATAACTTACCGGTCACCGGTCATGTGAGCAGCCTGTCACTTCAAGCTTCACACTCTCTCCAGCAACGATTGTGTGTGGTAGTGAACGGAGAAGTGGTGAACAGAGTACGTTTAAAGCGTTTGTGAGGTTCTTTTTTCACGTAATATATACATATACGCTGCTTTGGTGAACGGTTGGGTTTTTTCTTTGAAAGGCGCCGAAGGGAGCAGCGGCGGGGAAAAGAAGTGTCGGAGTCCTGGAGTGGAAGACATCTCGGAGGCATCGGAGATGGAGGAGGGAGAGCTGGTGGAGGACCCTGTGGAAGTCATGGTCTTCGGGAACCCGAATGTTGAGCAGAGGGGCCGCGGCATGAGGAGAAACAGGGGTGAGGAGGAGAAGAAGATCTCAGCGGAGAACGCCGGGCTGAATGCCAGACGCAAAGCGGACAAAGAGAGGGAGATGGACGCTTATTATAATAACATCCCTTCTGATGGCAACTATTTCCTCCTTAATGGCAGTGTGGCAGGAACATGGGTGTAGGAAGCATCCTGAATGTGGGGGGGACATTTTTAACGGAGGGTGTGGGGGTCCTCCCCCAACAAAAAAAATATATTTCCTGTATTCTGGTGCATTTTAACAGGTGATTTGATACTTTAATGTGGCTATACTAGCATGAGGAAAATGATGGGTACATTTTGTAATTTCATCCAGTAGTAAAGAAAGGAAAGATATTTGATTATTAATTCAGAGCCGTCTTTGAATTAATAAAAAGCAGTTTAAATGCCCATTTGTTGTACATTTATATACAACCATAAATATTTGTGAGTGCATTGAGAGATATTGTTGTGGAGTCATTTATATATAAATCGCAAAATACATTTGTGAATCCTTCTGTGAGCATTTATTAATATTGAGACTGATCTGACTCCATACGGATGTTAAGTTCACCTACTGTAGGAATGGTATCATTGACTTAAATGTTCAAATAAATGTTGCTCTTCTGTCTATATTGGTCATATGATGCCCCTTGACTGAAATGTTTCCTGTTCAATATCCCCACTGATTTCCTTAACATTCTGGGATGAGAGTCCACATCACAATTTACTCTAAACTGTCATATCCCTTTCATCACTCACCTCAGCAATGGACCTCTCTCCACTGTCCCTGTATTCTGCCTCTGACTCACTCTCAAGCGCCTAGATGTCAAGAGAGGTGGTGAAGTGATCATTATTTATTGAGCAGTATACTCTTTCACATTGAATCATAACAAGTCATACTGAATGTAAATACAACTGACTCTAAAGTAAGTCCCAGTCTGTGACATTGGACATTTTGAAGACTCAAAGTCCCAAGCAGTGGAATATTAGCTAGTCTATGTAATGTGCACAGACAATAAATAGTTAACTGAATACTGGGATGGAAATTGCCTATAAGCACTCAGTAAAACATAAACACACACAAAAAGCTTCTGAATGATAAGAAGTACAATTAAAACATAATGCACATTACCATTTTGAGAGAGAGTACCTAAGTTAAAGAACTCAGAAAATAATCTCTTATCGAACTGAGGCTCCAGTAAAACACACTGACTGCGTCTCTAGGTGGATCAACACATCTGAACATGTGCGCGCTATGTGAGAATATGCCTTGGTACAAAGTAGCAGTGAAAACATGGCACGGAGTTTCATTGATTTGGGCATTCTCTCAATAAGCAAGTGGAATGGATTTGATAGTGAAGCACTGACACAGCGCTCTCACAGTGCGGCGAGTGGATAGACCGATGCACGGACTTTCCACATGGTAAAAGTGGGGGGGTCTAAACTAATCATTTGGAAAAGTGGGGGGGACTTGTCCCACCCTCATATAATGGCTGCGACGCCCATGGGCAGGAATGTACGTGGGGGAGGGGGATGCTTGTGTGAAAATAGACAAGGTAATGACCAAGATGATTTACAAAATACTGAGGGGAAACAAAGTGAGAAGACCTGCTTCTGAGCAAGTATGGGGAAAGGTTCTTGAGAAGCTTGATGTGCGGAAGACATGGGGAAATTTAAGGGTGAAATGGAATAGCATTGAATGTGAACACTTTGATTTTATTTTGCGTCACAATAGGGTGTATAACAACTTGATCTTTAGTAAGTTTGCTGTCACGGTGAAGAAGGAATGTGATGTGTGTAAGACAGAGGTGGAAACGTGTATGCATGAATTTTTTGAATGCAGTAAGCTGGGAGTGTATTTTGAAAGACTGAAACAGCTAATTGACAAATGTTGGGATGATAGGAGAATTAAAACAATGGAATGGAAGGAGCTGTGGCTGTTTGGGGTGAATGAGAGAATGAAAGGACTCAATGTGAACCTCTGCAATTATATGCTGAGCCATGCCCGATATGCAGTAAAGATCAGGAGGGACGTAGCCCATAATGAGAACAGAACAGTTGATGTATGGGATGTTTTCAAACGGATAATGAGCAAAGACATTCACATGGCATACGCATACCTGGAGAAAGACACTTTCCTGGAGAGCTTCGTGGAAGGGTGCGCTCTAGTGGACATCATAGACAATGACAGACTGGTGTTTGGGTATGATGGGGATGGATAGCAATATAAAGTGGGATTGATGTATAAAGGATCACCAGTTTGGATGTGTTTTTTGTTTCCTTTTTTTGTGGTTATGTATTATTTACTGTGATAGGACTACCAAATGGAGTCCAATTGGGTTTTGGGACTCCACCCTGGGCAAAGTGCATTTTGTTTGTTTCTCTTACTTGTCAGGTCGTGCATGATTATTGTTTAAAAATGTATGGTTGCGGTATGTAAATACAAGGTTTCGCAATCAAATGTAAATGATTTTTCTAATTTAATTAAAAAAACGGTTCAGTGCAACTTTGACAGAGACAGAGACGTGTTCACCTGTTTTGTTAACATGCCTTTGACAACAATAAAGACACAGATGTACACTTGTGTGTGTGCAACCCAGTCTCACAAAAAAACGTGTAATAACTACGTTGGTCCACAACGTAGGACGTAGTATTTCTACAAAAACGCCTCTGAAATTGTAAGATCCCTACGTTTTTTTTCACCATTCATTCCAATGGCTGGCGTCTATGTCACGTGATCTTCACATTTCTCCCTGCAGAAAAAAAAAACATGGCCGAACTTCGTTTTATTTTCGGTGTAAAATGCCTATTTTAAGGTTAGTTTGGCCATTAAAATGCGATTTGATGCGAGAAATATGAGTTATTTCAGATTATGTGTGCAGTGGATGTACATCTTTAATTTGCTAGTTATTACGAAGATTACTTCAGGAAATTGTGTCTATACAACGTTTTCATTGTTACCAAGGTGGTTGCTAGGGACGCTGCTATCGATATTATTTCTGTTATGTTGTGTAACTGTTTAATGGTGTTGTATTGCTACCCCCTTCCCCGTCAACATTAACACATTATCCTTGTGTTTATTTGTTTGATTAATAAACAAGTTGGAGTCCGTCAGGACCGAGGGTCGGAGCAGCTCATTTGCTTTACAGAATATTACACCCGGAAGTAAGTATTCTCTCCGCTTCGCTTTACAAACCCCGTGATAGTCCTGCGTTGAACAGCACTTGAAATGGGATGGAACCACGGCAGACTGTCCAAAACTGGATTTGAACGGGTCCACCCCGTCCCCCCCTCCCCCACCCCGTCCCCAGAACTACACACGCTGGCTAGTGTGTGTTTCGCAACATGTTCTATTCTATGGCACGTCTCTACTGGGAGTTGTAGTTTTAAAAGACGTTTTCGTATTTCCCATAATAAGAAGTTGCCAGTATTAAACTGTGTACATCCCTGGAGGTTTAGGGGATAGGAAACACTCAAATTTAAAACATATAATTAATAAATGAGTGAAAATTGCTTGTGCCCATAATGGGCAGCATTATATACCCACATGACAGCTAAGGTCAGAAGAGCTTTATTTAACAGCTGGTCTTATGTCTGTGACCCCTCCTGTTGTTCATTGATAAGCCTGAAACATGCACTTGTCAAGGTTCAGAGGCAACTTTTGCAAATATGGCAGTAGCCATCGATCATCTTAAGATAAGATATACTTTATTGATCTCAAGTTGGAAACATTTGCGTTACATCAGCATGTGTAATAGTTGTAAATATGCAGTGGTGTTTATTTGTAAATCATTTAGTATAATCACACACATTCTGTGTTTTATATTTAATAATTCTGTGTTCTTTATTTATTGATTGTTCAATACCTGACAAGGCCGGAGATGAAAAACTTGGGTCGCAGGTTCCTCAACAGTGCATTACATCTATCAATATTTGTGTATACCTCCACCATTAAACTGTCATATTCTGCACATTTCTTATACTATCTACATATCTTATAAGAGTATAATACATATGTATAATATCAGTTAAAATAAGTGCTTCAACATAGTTAACATTGCTGGAGGTAGGCTATACACAAATGCACTGTTGAGGAACCTGCGACCCAAGTTTTTCATTCATTGCATAACTACACCGTTTGTGTATATGATATGTCAATAAACCTTAGACAATCTTGAAATATTGAAAGGGATGTGCAAAATAGTCATTATATACAGTCTTTAATGAACTATTAGTAAAGAATAACGAGTAATGAATATACTTTATAGGGATCCTATTAATATCAAATAATGAAATTCAATAACATGCTTTAACCACTAGGTGTCCCTTTATATAATCTGTGCACGTTTATGATGTAAATACAGCCTATCTACCAATTGGATCAAATATAAAAGTCAGCCGAATTAGTGTTGATACTGCAAGGAGACGTATTGTGTGAAAAGAAATGTAAGATGTTGTTTAACTGCTGATATATTTATGATCCATGTCACGTTTTCAGTGTTGGCGGCAGTTCCTCATGTTTGCCTAGAAGTCTTCTCATCAGGGCTCTATAAATAGAGAACTACGGCAGATATATAATATTTAATGCAGCCGAACCGTGTATTACAATGCTGTTATGTGATGAGCTCCAAATAGTTAAGTAATTTTAAAAACTGTTTTCGGATTTCACATCAACAGGAGTCCGGTTAACTAAAATGTCCGTGCGGAACAATAGGCTACCTCAACCCATAGATCCGTTCTCCGTTTCCACAGGGGAAAATAACGTATTGTAGCGACCCGGATAGGATGCTGAGGGTGTCACTCAGGCATCCCCCGTCTCTCTGCCTATCACAGGGCTGCACCGTGATGGGTGAGGTGCGGGCCTGTGGTTGGTGGAGCAGACGGGGGAGGGCGGGGAGTGGTGACGTAGGCACTGATATACATAGGGGCTGGGTGGGGAGTTAGAGTTAGTGTGAGGTTGAACCCATAAGCTGTACGTGAACCTGTGATCATCATTATCTAAGTAAGAGTTATTAAAGCCTAATAACTGGAAGCCTGTCTCCGACTCCATCTGTGAACGTTACAGTATCTATGCCACAATTGTAGATGCGGATTTTGTTAAACTAATACGTTTGCGCTGTGGACCAACACTATACATTGACGGGGAAGGGGGTAGCAATAAAGATAACACCATTAAACAGTTACACAACATAACAGAAATAATATCGATAGCAGCGTCCCTAGCAACCACCTTGGTAACAATGAAAAAGTTGTATAGACACAATTTCCTGAAGTAATCTTCGTAATAACTAGCAAATTAAAGATCATGTACTTGTAATAGGCATTTTACACCGAGAATAAAACGAAGTTCGGCCATGTTTTTTTTTTCTGCAGGGAGAAATGTGAAGATCACGTGACAGCCGCGTTCACACCGAGTACTTTTCACCCGTACTTTTCGCGTTTAGTTCCGTTAGTACCCCTGATGTACGCCAGCCATTGGAATGAATGGTGAAAAAAAACGTAGGGATCTTACAATTTCAGAGGCGTTTTTGTAGAAACACTACGTCCTACGTTGTGGACCAACGTAGTTATTACACGTTTTTTTATGAGACTGGGTTGGTGTGTGTGAACAGAAGTCCTTTTTTTCTAACTCTTTTAAAAAAATATCATATTTACATTTAGTAAATAATATTGATGTACTATTACATTTTTGCCATTGCTTATTATTCCTGGTATTATACTTTGTTTTTACCACAAACAGTTGTATATCATTCAATTATCACACGTGGTCAGGTATTTACGGCACCTGATGTGTGGATGACGAACGGGCTGAACTTTCTCTTTTCTGTTGACCGTATAGTCCTGCTTTGGTTATTGTTTGTGTTATTTTCATCATCAATCATTATAGGCCTTACACTCAACCTAACAAACCACTTTGTTTATACTGTAAATATAGAAAAACATAACATAGGAAAAAATCAACCATCATAAAGACTAAAAATAACTATTTTGTTCTATTGGTGAAACAGTTGAGGGACAATTTTAAAGTTGTATTATAATAACTACACTTTAGATAAAGTTAAAGAGTTCAAACAACCTTCTTTGCACATTGGCACTAACTTTGAGTTAGGGTCTGGGGGGGGTTTGCAATAAAGCAAAAATGCACGTTTCAGAGTGGCCTTTTATTGTGGCCAGCCTAAGGCACACCTGTGCAATAATCATGCTGTCTAATCAGCATCTTGATATGCCACACCTGTGAGGTGGGATGGATTATAATTATTATTATTAAGTGCTCACTATCACAGATTTTTTCAGATTTGTGAACAATATTTGAGAGAAATGGTTATTTTGTGTATATAGAAAATGTTTTAGATCTTTGAGTTCATCTCATGAAAAATGGGAGCAAAAACAAAAGTGAGAAATCAACACTGGACGAGAATCAAGAGATACTTTTAAGAGAGATACTTTATTGACCCCAAATTGGGAAAATATTTGTTGCAGCAGCAACAAGCAAGTGTACAGGCATTAAAATATTTAAATCTTTAAAGGTGGAAGAAAGTATTAACATAATAAATAAAATAAAATAACAATAAAAACAATCTTCGGCTACTATAACATTATTATTCATCTCCCAAACAGAAACAGTTTGAAAAATAAAGAAATATGACAGAACAAAACTTGCAAATAAACCTAAACTACACAGATTTACCATTTTAACAAAGCAATGTAAATGTGATGTGTAGTGCAAAGAACATACAAAATAATCAGATCGACATAAAAAACAAAAGAAATAAAATACATATTATACAGTTTTCACAGCTTCAGCTTTTGTACAATATTTAAATGTATGCAGGTAGGATTGTATGTAGGACATGTAGGAGTTGGGTTTATGGTTCGTACATTTTCAAGAATATGATGAAACACATTTTCTTGACCATAATCAAATACCAACCAAATAAAACTAATTCTATCTTTTCTTTGAGTTTAGAATCTAATTATAAATACTTCATCAGGTCCTTTGCTCCTCAGACCGGCCTCTGATGTCATCAGTAACAGCCGTAGTCCTGCTGCAAACCTAATCCCTAAATCCTGCAATATTCATCAGGTTCCTTTCCATACATCCATGGGCCCTTCAGTTAGAACGTAAAGAGGAACAGAGATGCCTCTGTCATTTATTCTTCTGCTGTTAAACTGTCTACACGCGTATGTCTGGCTGCTGCAGCACACATCCAAACATCCTCTGGAGTAAGGTCTTGCCATCAGACTGTTTTGAAACATGGCTAAAGAGAGTGACAGAGAGGTATGTTTAGATATCAGGTTGATTCTCTTCATACCACACAGGCCTACATGAAATTACACAAGTGTAATCTATGTGAATAAAAACTGAGTCCCCTTACAGTGACGACTGGATGAGTTGTGTCTCAGTGAAGCTTAAATCCTCCATCGGGGCTGATGGTGTCACCCTCTCCTTCACCTTGTCCTCCACTATCTGGTCCCAGATCTCCGTGTTGACCCACAGGGCTCCGGGCAGGGTCAGGCTGGCCCTGGTGCTGGTGATCCAGCGGCACAGGGGGCAGGAGACGCAGCAGAGGAACCCCTTCAGCTGGGACATCTGCTCCAGGCAGGGTGCACAGAAGGTGTGTCCGCAGTGCAGCACCCGAGGGACCCGGCCGCTGCGAGAGTACTCGTTGAAGCACACCACACACTCCTTCTCCTCGTGTACGACCATGGTGTCTGAGGGTGTAGTGAGGTGGAGCGCAGACTGAGAGCAGAGTGAAGGCATTCAACAGACCACCTGCTGCACAGGAAGAAATAAACCAGAAATCAAATCAAATATTATCATTACTTTATAAAAAAATGCATCGAGCAGTTTCTTTCTAATCATACTTACTTTTAAGGTTGATAAGGCTGCCTGTGATCCTGCTGTTGGTAACGTACGTGTGTGTAGGTCTGCTGAGGTTTGCTGTGTCTGTGTGAACAGCCTGCTGCTATTTATCAGACCTGCCTGATCATGTGACGTGTCGGAGGAATAATTTCCAAGGTAGGCAGTTACAATTCTGTGGAACTCAGATCTTTATCACGCATGCCAAAGCACATATGCGCATAGCCCCAGAGACTTCAAGAGGAATGCCTTTGTGAGCAGTCAATCGGTTCATAAAGACATTTTTGATAAATAAAAAAAATAAAAAAGTCGACGACACATTTCTAATCTTTTATGGACATTTAAAGCATGATTTGCTGTGGTGTATTCTGTATCCACAGTACAGGGTAAATACAGTGAACTTCAATGTACACTACCAGTCAAAAGGACACACATTCTCATTCGAAGTTTTTTATTTATTTAAATGTTTTCTACATTGTAGATTTATACTGAAGACATCAAAACTATAAAATAATACATATGGAATTATCTAGTAAACAAAAAAGTGTTAAAAAATGCACAATATGATTTATATTTTGCTGGCTACTGCAGAATGCTGTGGTAGCATGCTGGTTAAGTGTCCCTTGAAATCTGAATAAATCACCAACAGTGACCCCAGAAAAGTATTATCTGGACTAGATAATTCCATATGTGTTCTTTTATAGTTTTGATGTCTTCAGTATAAATCTACAAAGTAGAACAAAATAAAAATAAACAAAAACCATTGAATGAGAAGGTTTCCACACTTTTGACTGGTACTGTACAAGTTTGAGGTACTTGTAATTGGAGTATTTTCAATTAATCCTTCTAATACTTTTTATTCCACTACCTTTTTGTAATAGATTATGTTCCTTGCTATTTTGCATTTTTAGATTATTTATACAAAATATGAAATTATGATATATAGTTTAAAGGAGAGGTGTCATGGCCATTTCCACTGATCATAATTCCATTGTTGAGGTATACTAAAATAGAAAAATACTGTGCAATTTTCC
The DNA here is from genome assembly GCA_943591055.1 of Gobionotothen gibberifrons. Taxonomy (NCBI): domain Eukaryota; kingdom Metazoa; phylum Chordata; class Actinopteri; order Perciformes; family Nototheniidae; genus Gobionotothen; species Gobionotothen gibberifrons. The sequence continues at coordinate 10,365 of CALSBZ010041009.1, forward strand.
AAACTCACATTGGTTTTGTATACAGCATCTCTGTAAAGTATGTGTATTCAGCAGTATTCACTTTCTCCACTAAACGGCTCGCTGCTGCAGCTCCCCCCCTGAACACACACAAAGTCACAGCCGAAATAAAAAAGAAAAAGTGTGGCTTGATATTGAGTAAGAAAAAGGTTTATAGGTTGATAAACGCTGTGAGAATGGGTCTGCAGAGACTGTCTGTTATTAGCCTGCAGCAGGGAGCAGAAATCAGCAGAGCTGCCTGCACTGAGTGTGTGTGTGGATTGGTCAATTTGGACCAATCAGCGGGGGCTTAACGTAACAGTTCCGCGGACGTAACGTAACGGCTCCACGGATTGGCCCATTTAGTTCCGGGTACGTGCTTTCGTAAGCACGTCCCGGAAGAATCAAATGGATGATGACGTTTCACCAACGAGGCGTTTTGGGGAGGTATTTTCTGTGTTAGAGTTTTACTCACTACAGGGTGTACTTTAAGGGTTTTGACTCTGCACACCGTTTACATGCAGAAAAACCTTCATAACACACAAGGGGACGGGTAATAACCGGAAAAGCATGACATGTCACCTTTAAGCTACTGAGCAGTAAAAAACTAAAACAAACAAACCGCACCTTTACAAGGTGCAACTGAATCAATCAACACTTTTGCATTTACATGATCACTTACAACACTCTTCACTATTTAGTTTACTGTATTTCA
>CALSBZ010041011.1:0-18286 GCA_943591055.1 Gobionotothen gibberifrons
GCATGGTTTAATGTAATGTAAACATTTACATTATTATTATGATTATTAGTATATAAAGACTACTGTATATGTTCAAATGCTCTTCATTCAAGCAGCTTTATCCGCACTACATCATTTCTGTATTTGTGAATGAAGCGCCATCTCCTGGTTAAAACCTGAAATTGAAAATCTGGCAACGCCCTCTTGGAAAATAGTGGGAGGGCTTGACCTTCCTCCAAACTGGGAGTTGGCTTGCAGTAGGCAGGAACACCTAAGCTGGAGTCCTAAAGTAAGTGCTTCATCTGTATATAGCGCTGACATAGCTCTCTCTTGGTGGAGGAAAACAATGGTGACATCACTTACGCGACTCTGGGATTTGTAGTCTTTCTAGTTGCGTATTTTTCATAGTCTTATATTTCAACAGTTTTACGACAAACTGTGACTTTTTTTACATGGAAAGGATTGTTTAAGATTGACAAACATCATATGTGTAATTCGTGGCACAATTCAAACGGGATCAAAAGATAACCTTTTCCTCTCCATTTTCTCCATTGACTTCAATGTATATTTTTCCGCTTCCGGGGTCCCACGAGCTCCCTCGGAAGGGGAGGGACTTCGCCTCTCTATAGTATGAAGCTGCAGCGTCGGAGGCTGCACTCTCAGGACCGCACTCTCAAGACCGCACTCCCACGACCGCACTCCCACGACCGCACTCCCACGACCCTAGTTGTTTTGCAACATCGCCACCTAGCGGGTTGGATGACCGCAAAAGTAGACATTGTAATGCTTGTTATTAGCCATCTAAAAATGCATGAAAATCGCAAAAGTAGACATTTACTTATTTATTATTATATTTATTATTGTTTATTTTATTTATTTTTTACAACAACAATTTGTTGTTACTATGTTTTTGTCTTTTAATAACAAATGTATTTTGTATGTCAGATGTAAAAAGATAGTCGTTTATATTTGTCTTATCAAATTTGACATATAAACGTAAATATATATATATTGTAGTAATAATGATATAATCTATTTATAATTATAAATGTATATTGTATGTAGACACACATTTATTATGTATATTTTTTTATTGTATTACACGTTCGAAATAAATCAAATCAAATGTGTCTTTGAAGAGGTGCTACATTACTGAAAAACAACTGTTAGTGTGTTTATGCGCCAGGCTGCAAAAGATAAACCGAGAGGCATTTCAGTGCAGAATACATTTATTGGGGACAATTTCCACACTGTGGATTCTTCAATCTGCTGTTGGCCACCTTCTCCTGGGAGATATGATATCCATTCTGGCACTCTGTCGTGGCACTCTGAACACTGGCTGAAGGGTTCCCTCGAGCAAGCTTCTGGCCTCCAGAGTCCAGAAGGCAAACCTTTGGCCATGCCTTTGAAACAATAAGAACAAGATGTAATCTAAAGTATTGCATAGGGAAAGGCTAAGGCATTGGTGCAGAATTGATATGCATTAATAATCTGCTGAGCAAGATTTCTAAAAGACAACAATTAAAAAATTAACAAAAAGACATTTTGGAATTCATAATTTTAAAGTTCTTTGGTACTTGTGCACATAAGTCTACAGTAGCTGCCACATGTCTTTGTCAAAATTGCCTTGCAGTACTGGCATGAACAGATCTTTAAAAAGATAACAATTATTTCCTAAAATGTTGTCATCCTTTGAAGTTTAATTAATTAGCTGACTATAATTAATGATCGACGATAACGGTCGTTTGCGTTACTGTTTAGTGTCATATAGACCGTTGGGCCACACGAGGACGACCGAATATGGCACTAAACGACTTCGGAAACGATAACGGGTCCCAAGGTGGATAGAAAGGCATACGCAGCGCTCTGGGGGGTCCAACGGCTCCGTGAGTACGCCCTATACGAACATGTTCTGATTACGATGACGCAATAGCCCCGCCTCTCCCCACCTCTGCTGCTCACCCCCGCATCAAATAAACTGCACACTGAATTCAGATTATTTATCTTTCTCTCGATATGGACATAAACGCGAGTGAAGTCTAATCTGACAGGACGGAGACACGCAGCTCTGCTCACCTGCAGCTCCTCCCGCTGTGATGCAGCGGTGAACCGAGCAAAACACACACTTCAAGTCAGATCATCGCCCTTAGCTATTTTAATTACCTCTCAAACTACCTAAACTAGTTATAAATATGTTTATTTTTACTGTTGGCCGGGTCACTCATTACTGGATCAGCTGCTGCATGACAGACACTGACGCTGTCAGAAGAGAGGGAGGAAAAAGAGAGGCTCCGTGTATTTTATATATTATATATAGTCATTATTCATTTGTTTTAAAGCTCAATAAATAACAAAGAAGACCTTTGACCGGCACTTTTATAATTTTATCCGGAAGATTTCAACTTTAACACACGTTGACTGGCGAAAAACTCTGCCGGGTTCCCTCTGCCCCCACCGCGGGGAATAAACAGAAGCGCAACCATGACAACCATGCTTCTTCTCTGCTTTTGTAGAGGAAGTTACAGCACCACGTACAGGCTCCTGCATATGTACTGCAGCTTCTCCAGCGGTTGGAGCTAAACGGAGCTGTCTCGTGTGGACAGAAACTTTCCGATGTCGATTGCGTGTGGACGGAGCTCCAACAAGCCGTTTAGGACAGAGAGTGAATACCGGTGAATACACATACTTTACAGAGATGCTGTATGAGAAACCAATGTGAGTTTGGAAAATTGCACAGTATAAATCTATTCTAGTAGCCTAGACCTCAACAATGGAATTATGATCAGTAGAAATGGCCATGACATGGGACCTTTTAAAATTAAAATATTCTATATTGATTTTGACTTTTTCTACATCCAACTCACAGGTTTATCATTGCTTTGAGAAAAAAGATTATTAATTTACCCCTTTTAGACGGGAAGATGTAGTCAATTGTTCTGGGAATGTCATTTTCGAGCCTGAGACCTGAAAAACAGGCTCGGGGCTCAACTGGTTAAACAGTCGTGGTAGATACCTTGTTTGTTTTAAACATCATAAATACACAAACAACAATGAATACTTACAGGTTGTGTACCCGAATCTCCCGCTGATCCAAACAAAGCAGGAGTAGTGTGTGTGTGTGTGTTGCATGTAGCGGCCGCATGTGTGCAAACTGCCCCGCCCCCTCGCACACAGACGGGGAGAGAGAGATCTCTCGTCTGGATTGGAAAGATCGAACATTTTAAAAATAATCATAGATGCATTTTTGCAGTCTTTTTGCATATTAGATAACGGAGTTGACGACACCAAAACTGCAATATAATGTTTGTGTAGCATAATAAATATGACATATCGTTCTTCAGTGCCCTACGCTGTACAGTACATATCCGGCATGAATCGCTGAAAGGTTTTGGGAAGCTTTGTTTTGTGAAAGGCTGGCAGAGGGTGCGGCCATAGCTCTGGGCGTGGCTACTGGGTATCCCTCAAGCCCCCAGGAAGTGCGCCGGACTCAGATGAAAATATTCGTGCTGGCCAAACGGCGGTACTGCACTTCCGTTTGGTTGCCAGGCCCGGAAACACTTTTTCCCATTGACTTACATGGGGAAAGAGTGGTCTGTAAATCGTTGGATATTTTTTTTTTAAACTAAATAAACTACCCAGTATGAACACTTGTATAGCCCTAGGGCGACTGTGGCTGGTTGTCTTTCAACCAGAAGGTTGTGGGTTCGATCCCAGCCCATGCAGTCAACATGTCGATGTATCCTTGGGCAAGATACTTAACCCTGAGTTGCTCCCGATGGCATGGCCAACGGTGTGTGAATGTGTATGCATGTTAGTTCCGAGAGCAAGTGGTACTGCTCTGTGTGAATGGGTGTGAATGGGTGAACGACATGTAGTATGTAAAGTGCTTTGAGGGGTCTTAAAGACTGGATAAAGCGCTATATAAGTACAGTCCATTTACCATTTATTAAAAACATTCGTTCCTCAAGTTGTAAAAATGTGCTAATAACGTTATTCTGAGAGTTATTTCCCTCTGCATTATGAACGCGCATCCAACCCACGGGACCGCGCCGTCCGGTACTTTCATGTTACGTGTTCAGCACTACATGCATTGTGTTTATCTTTACCCATGGATGCACAATAAGAACGGACCCATATCGTTTTACTGCCATCCCACGGAGCTGTAATAATGGATATATTGCACATGTTTGCTGTAATTCATCACTTGTAAAATATTATATTACATGGGCTGTATGATTAAATCTTGTACCGTAAATGTTGTATTAAATTAAGTTAATATTACCGACGTTAGAGTAACGTCCCTGAAGCTTCTTATTGCACTAAGAAGCTTATTGCACTGTATATATATATACAGTGCAATCATTCTTTCATGCTAAATGAAGCTCTGTTGCTTGGATTTCACTAGATCCTGTTACAGCGTAATATAAGTACATAACGATTGATGTGTACATTAGCATAACTACTAGCTAGCCGTTAGCTGCTAACTGCCGTCTCATTAATCTCAAATCCATGGTGCTGTTACGTGTACGCAAATTGACGTGCTTGATGTGAACAAGCATTTTGGTTAAATTTGCCCATGCGCTCACATACGGGTACTTCTCAGGCATGCTGGGTAATCTGTGACGTTTCGCTCTCTCAAAAGTTGGGCCATTTTATCATCATGCGCTAATGAGCAACTCTCATAGGAATGAATGAGGCCCCGCCTCCCACGCTGTATCCAGTTCTTATTATACATCCATGGTATCCCTACGTAGCGATACCCAGGAAGTAAATGAGAAATCTCCAAGCCCCCAGGAAGTGCGCCGCACTCTGATGAGAATATTCGTTGTGGCCAAACGGCGGTACTACACTTCCGTTAGGTTGCTGGGCCTGTATGATGTAAATCTTGTACCGTACATTTTGTATTAAATAAAGTTAATATTACCGACGTAGATTAACGTCCCTGTAGCTTCTTAGAAGAAGAAGAAGAATAAGAAGCTTATTGCACTGTATATATATATATGTATATATGTATATATGTATGTATATATATATATGAAGAGTTTGGTTCCAAAACGCTATAAATCCATTTTGATTAATTTGAGTAAAAATGTGTTTTCTTTACCAAGAAAAGTGGCAAGTGAAAACCACTATTTTCTGTTTCAAACTTTCACATAGCATATTGAGGTTATAATAACATTACAAATTAAAATACAGAATTAGATTTTCAAAGATTTATTTAAAAAACAGATAATTTTCCCCCCAAAATGCAATAAATCCATGACACGTTTTTTTTTCCTCCAAAATGCAATCGATCCATTGTATTTTTCCTATTGAAACTGTGCAAAAATACATAACAGTAAGTAAGTTGATACATATGAAAACCTCTGAACTTGGTCAATACTAAACTTATATATGTGCCAAAAATACATCAATCATCGCTCCCAAAATGTATTTAACGGGTCACCTTGTTAATGCTACACATTCATTACAACAATAAAACATTACAACATGTGAGGAAAATGTCATCAAGAACAAGAACAACAATATCACATTAGACCACAGAAATTCCAAAATCACATTCATCTTTGCCATGTTACATTCATATTAGTGCTGTACATTGTACGATTGTCTTGTGCAAACTATAAATCCATTGCATAAATATAAATATCTGTGTAAAGAACTGTAAAGAAGATTGGAGTGGAATGGCCACTCTCAAAAGGCTGGCACAATGGGCAGCTACTCTTCATGACTGTCACAGTCAGCCTCATTCATCTGTGACTGAGAGAGTGCATCATCATAGAAGGCACGCACATTGTCACCCACACAAATTTCAGAGAGCAAGTTCAGGACATCCTTCTTTTTTGCCTCTTTCACTGTGCTTTCTTTGGGAAGCTGGCTTGGCTTGAAGTTTGCCCACTTCTTTCCTCTCTTCAGCACTGAGTGGTAGCAGTATTCACCGCTATACACAGCCTTGAATCCTAGTTTCTCCTTCCTGAATTCCAGTATTCTTGCTTCACTTAGCTTAAATGACTTCTGTGACTTTACAAAAGCCTGTGTTTCTGTCTTGAAATCATAAGCCTCCCAGTCTTGCCCATAGACGTGTACATTTCCATGACTGCGCAAAAATCTGGTAGTATTCCTCTGGCATAAGAATGGTATCCTTCTTTCGAACCTGTTGCTCAATCCTCCCAAACACACGATCCACGGGCAGAAAACTGTGCCCCCTTATAGGAAACACATACTCAGCACTGATTCTTGGAAAGGCCTCCTTCATAAAGGAAAACAGCATGGACAGCAGGTTAATATTTTTGTTCTGACCAAAACAAGAATCGCTGAACAATCGCAGCCTCTGAGCGCGGTGAAGAGCACCACTCAACGGTTGACGTAAACAGTGGTCCGGAGCTGAAGCTGTCATATTGCTACCTTTTCCATTTTCATGCTCCATCCATGTGTACAGATGAACATCATCCACTGCTTGCTTACTTCCTGTCCCATGGTGAATAACGACACCAAAGAGATACATGTAGAGCTGTCTGGAATAGTATGCCTGACCTATGGCGGTTTTAGGGAGTACCAAATTCTGCATCATGTCAAAGCAAAGGGTCACTGCATCATGATCTACCTGCCCCAGCAAATCATAAAACACCTGTGCTCGTCTCCTGTGTAGGATGTAGGATGCAGACTCACTGCGTTTCTCTTCTTCAGTCAAGCTGGGGTCCTTGACTCTTATACCTCATTCACACCAATGGTGTTTCAGGGCCGGCCCGGAGCTAGAGCTTGAAAAGCACCGGGTTTTCCTCTTCATACCGCAGCTGAGCAGCCTCTTAGCTCCGGAATCCGGTTCATTTCAAGCACCAAAAAATTGTCCGGCCAGAGCAAAAGCACCACATACGTCACGCTTACGTCGAGGCGGGGGCAGAGACAGGATCTACTCCTGAACAACAACAGAAAGTCCGCGTTTTATCCAGTTTGTACACAACGATGGAGAAACTTAACAAGAGTTTCAGAGTTTCAGTGTTTCTGCCATAGACTGTATATATAAAGGTTTCTGCTCATGGTGAAGCAACGTGTCTGCGTGTTAAGGTGGAACCTGAGCATTCACGTTGATCACCTCTCATTATAACTAATACATCTATAAAACTATAAATATTAAACTTTACTTCACGTGTTCATTTGAGAACAGCTGCCTGTTACATACTTGGGTGAAGGTTACAGTTCATTTAAATGAAAGATACAACGTTACTCCACACTCATGGTTTAGTCCACCTTAAGAAATAAGACCGATCTCGGAAGCAGTTGTGTTTTAAAAAAAACTTTATTGACACGAGTACACTTGTTTATAAGAATATAGTCACCACAGAAATGACTCCGCAAAAGCTGCAGATAGAGGCATAAGGAATGAATGCAACTGATTTCATCCGCGCGGTTTGGCTTTATGAAGCAGGCACGCAAATGGTAACGTCATGACGCAAACGATGACGCAATGACGCAATGACGCATTACCAGTGGACTCTGGGCTGTGTGAAAAGAGCTAGAGCTAAACCGAAGAACCGGTTCTGAACCTGAAAAGCTCTAACACGGAGCTTGAACCGGAGTTTTGTTGGTGTGAATGAGGTATCAGTTGAAACCTGGCACATGAAGAACAGGCATCTGTGGCAGGATGCCCGAATCCAAGGTTGAAGTGCTGTCGAAAAACAGTGTAATACAGGGAGTAGCTGACTACATCATGGTTTTGTTGGTCGAATAGCTCGTGCATTCTTTTCACACTGAGGTCTCAGGGTAGGTATTTCCGGCCAGGTGCTCCCCTTCTTCCATAATGGCTAGCCCTACATGTAAATGTTTTGATGTTATCCATCACGTGCTGCTTCTTGGCATCATTTTCTGCCACCTTGCGAGCACCACCCCTGAGGTCTGGTCTGGCTGAAGGGTTGAGTGCATAACACCTTGCCACTCGAGACACACGATCCTTGCCAATACCTGCAATGACAGAAAAATGACATTTTGTTAGTATGTATGTATAGGTGTGTTTGTAGTATGTATGTGTGTATGTATGTATTTATGTATTTATCTATATATTTATTTATCTATCTATCTACATTACATAATTAATTAATTCATCCATTGCTTCATTCATTGCTTCATTTATTCATTCACAGTATCCATTTACAATGACAGATGACATGGCCAAGAAGGGCATTTGTGATTAAGCAGTGCATCAGACAACTAAATAGCAGTTATTCATACATTTTAAATGCAAACCTATAGCCTGATATAGTCCTATTTATGTAGCCTATGTATTGTGTGTGTAACTATCTACTTAAGCTACTGCCTACTTTTCTACATTAATTCAACTTGCAGTTGGCGTATTTATCAAATAACAATGGCAGATGACCAGCCAACTAGGCTAGGACATTTGTGCCCAAGCAATACATCAGACAACTATAGGCTAAGTGATACTAATTCCTTAAGTAGGCTACATTTTAACATGTAAAAAAAATAGCAAGAAACTTAAACATTAAAGATTCAACAGAAAAGCTTAGCTGTGCCTCGTTCACTTCATGATATAACCTAGGCTACACATCAGGCTGCATTGAAAAGCCAGTGATGTGCTTGTTGTGAATTAAGCTGTCATTATCTAGCCCAGGCATCCTCAAAGTCCGGACTCTGGTCCGGATCCGGACCGAACCACAACTGTCTCTGGACTCTGAGCAAATTATATTTTTCATATGTATTATCTGTATTATCTGTGTTATCTGCGAGACATCGCCACAACGCAACGAGTCAAAATTCTCCGCTATATGTCCACTGCAAACAGCGCTCTGCATGTCCGACTGTCACACTGTCTGTGTGTGTCTGTCAACGCATTGGTCCAATCACATTCAGCATCCCGTCAGCGTTTTTTCCCCCACCAACAGTCTGCGAATCAGAGGCACAGTAAGGCGGGTCTTCGCGGATGCGGGTGGGAAAAATGCGTGTCTCGTCTCTTTCAACCTGTCTGAGTCAGAGCGAGAGTTTACAAAAAAGAAAGTCAGAGCGAGAGTTAACAGCTCATCTAGTTGCATCTGTACTGTAGCTAGTAGCCTAGTTTCACCTACCAGCTGCCACCCCAGTTGGCAGCTTTGTTTTGAAAGAAAAGTTGTGGCTCATCGGACATTTATGAGAGAAAGTCTCTAATGTCTGAGTGCAAGTGAATGCAGCACAAGACGCACGTCTTGTAACCCCTCCCCCGGCCCTGGCGGCGATTTCATTTGAATGGGGGGACGGCGCAAAACGAGAAGCATTCCGACCCAAGTACTGAAGGAATGAGGTATTTGCGGCTGTACTCAGCATTGAATCAAAACGCACTAAAGCTGTTGATCTTAATAAGTTTGTGAGGCGTTTTGCTGAACAAAATGGTAATCGCCACATTCAGCTGTAGCCTAATAGACATGTCAACGTGATGCTCTGCTCACGGATGAGCATACACAACTGTTAAGATGATGACCTTACGTGTGTAAATATATATTTTTCTTTGTGGGGGTCTGCCCCCAAAAAACATAAAGTCAAATAAGACGGTGTGTAAAACTACACTGCCCAGCCACTTTACGGCCCTGCCCAACATTTTCGCAGCGGCGGATGCCGCGGAACGCTGTATACGTCCCGTTTCAATAATTCCCCTCTACTCTAAAGTTGCATCTAAAATGCTAAAAATCTGATCTAGCTGTGTATATGTTGTTATTTTTGATTGTTATATTCAATCTCAGTAGCTACAGGCATTTTTTAAGCTTGTAAAGGGAAGATGGCAGCTCTCACTCGCCACTCTGCTCTTCCACAGCGCTGCTTCCCCTTCCTCCGCTGACATTATGAATGTAAGGCATAGTCATAGGTAACACGGCAGGGTCCGTTACAGTTTGTTTTCATCTGATTTCAAATAAACTAAGTCTTGGCTTTCAGAATATTAAACTTGTTTCGGCAAATTCAGATGATAAATACAACTTTGAAGCTTGTGACGGCATAATTACAAGCGGAGAACGGAGTAACTTAACGTCACAGCAGGCATAACAACAGCCGGTGTTTCTCGTGAATGTTTTCCCCGGGAAACACACACAAACGCAAAAATACACAAACGTATGCACACACACTCGCGAGTTTCCCCCAGACCAGTAATCCAAACGAAAATATCTTCCCTCCGTACTATTTTGATCATTTGCTCCGCTAATAATCAATCAGATCGATCCAGAGAAGAGGACACTTTGAAGGCCTTTTTCTCAAAATGATGACTCTGTGACAGTCATCATAATGTGACATATTTTGCTTAATATTTGGAGTAGGCTACAAAAACAATCCTGATCTCATAAAGCTCGGAATCTCCTCTTTCCAACAGCATACAACTCAAAATGTGTCTTCGGGTCAATGCGACTGATTTCGATGGAGCAGGTCACTTTGCATCAGGTAAAAATAAAGCAGGCAGACATAAGGAATAATAATATGTACATTTTAACCCAATCAAATAGGACATTGTCACACCATTCAAATGTATCCATGTAAATTACAACCAATAAAAAAGCTTAGATTTGTTTATTTGTTACGTTGTTTACTTTATTTGTCAGCCGTTAACCAGATAGAACGAATATACACTTGCAAACATGTCAGAACCAGCGCAGAAGAAAACTAAATACAGTCAATCTAAACTTAAATTTAACAACTGGAAGGTCACATCCCTGACATCCACATCTCCGGAGCCTGGACCTTCATCAGCGAAGCCAGATGAACCAAAAAGAAGCAGCTCTGCGGCCGCAGAAACTGTCAAAACCACCGCCGCCACTGCTGTCGTTGAACCGAAACAGGCTGGTTCCGACTGCATGGAGGTTTGTTGTCGGGACATTGAGACGGGTAAAGCTGTACAGCTAACTGTCCAAAAAAAGGAGACAGCTAGATTATTTGGGCAAAGAGAAAGATACTTCAACGCAGAATGGTACAAAAACAGAGAGTGGTTAATTCTTTGCAAAACTACTAAACGGGCCTTCTGTGAAATCTGCAGATTTGCTGCTGTCAAACGGCTTGTAACTTTCTCAAAATGTGGAGATGATAGCTTTGTTAATACCGGAGTTAATAACTGGAAAAAGTGCCCAAGCCTCCTGGACAGCCACGAAAAGTCTCATTTCCACAGAGAGTGTATTCAAAAAAAGTGCGCTTTCTTCAGTCAAACACCAGTCAACATACAGCTTGTCAAACAAGAGCGTATTGAGCAGGAAAAAAGAAGAGATGGGATGATGGAGCAACTGCGCTGTCTGCTGTTTCTAACCCGGCAGGGCCTAGCAATCAGGGGGCATGCGGATAAGGAGAGCAATTTCCAAAAGCTAGTTGAACTCGTTGCTGAGAAAAACCCCACTCTGAAAAGCTTCATGCTCACCGGGAAATATGCATCACATGAGACAATTAATGAACTTATAAATCAAATGTATCGGGAGTCTCTCACCACTCTATTAACTGAAATTAAAAGCAATGCAAAACACTATGCAGTTATTGTGGATGAAACTCGCGATTGCTCCGGGCATGAACAGTTGTCTCTGACTGTACGATGGGTATCAGCTGATTATGTTGTCCATGAAGACTTCATAGGAATGTATGACTGTCCTAAGACTGACGCAGAATCAATAACCCTTACTATTAAGGACATGTTAATGAGATGCGGCCTGGACATTGGTGACATGAGAGGGCAAACCTACGATGGCGCATCTGTTCTACAGGGACAAATGTCAGGTGTGGCCAAACGTTTTAAAGACATCAATCCCAAAGCAGTCTCAATGCATTGCACAAATCACAGTTTGAACCTAATTCTTCAGGAAGCTGCTTCAAAGTGCAACATTGTACGTGGTGCCTTCAGTTTAGTTCACGACATACATGAGATAATCAACAACTCACCAAAACGACTCGCCATCTTTAAAAACATTAGGGATGCTGCTGCTGCCTCTCCTGGTGCCAGTACTGGCCTCACACCGCTCTGCCCCACTCGCTGGACAGCCAGAGGCAGTGCAATAAAATCCTTGCTTGCCAATTATGAAGCTGTCTACGACACTTTGGATGAAATAATCAGAATGGGGGGGAACACAGAAGCAAGCAAAAAGGCACCAGGGCTGCAGGCATTGATGACTCAATTCAGTGTTTTCTTTGGACTGAAAGTGTGTCTTAAACTGTTTTCTTCTGCGGAAGAGGTGGCTCGGGTGCTCCAGTCCAAAGACCTCTCAGCAGAGACAGTTAAATCAGCAGTGCAGATGCTCCAGACACACTACACAAGCCTGAGGTCCACAGAGGCATTTCACAGCATCTTTGAAGATGCCCAAAGAACGACCATGAACGACCTGGTCCAGGCACCGGCTCTTCCTCCGAGGCGGCGCGCTCCACGCCGTTATGATGATGGGGATGCGCCTCATCAGTGGGAAAATCCAGAGGACTACTTCAGGAGCCAGTTCTTTGAGGTAGTTGACCTGCTCACTTCTGAGCTGACTCGCAGGTTTAACCAACCCACTCTGCTTCTGCTGATGAGCATGGAACAGGTACTCCTCACAGCAGTAAACAGTCCCCCGGGATTCGGCAGCATCAACATCCCCCAAAATCTGGTCGACATGTACACAGGTGATGTTGACATGGAACGGCTGTCCACCCAGTTGTCATTGTTTCCAGCAGTTTTGCAGGCACACAACAGTTCCGCCGTTGAAAGACCCATCACTCAGGTGACAAAGGTGGCTACAATCGCGGACATGCTGGCGGCACAGGGACGAGGCACGCAATCCCTCTTCAGTGAAGTGGACAAGCTTCTACGGCTGTATTTGACTGTGCCAATGTCCAATGCAACAGCTGAGCGGAGCTTCTCCAGCCTCCGTCGGTTGAAGACGTTCCTTCGTTCAACTATGTCCGAGCGCCGCTTAAATCACCTTCTCTTCCTCCACATCCACAAAGATTTGACCGACGGCCTGGACCTCAAAAAAGTGCTCCGGAGTTTCTGCTTTGACAGTGAGCGAAGGGAGGTTTACTTTGGCAAAATCTAGGAAGTTGAAGTAGATTTAGCCACGTGGGGATTTTTTTTCTTTACCCTAATGTATTGTGGGACATTTGTTTGAAGGTTGCTCCACCCTCATCTGTTATTGGACATTTTAGTCATGTGATTTTAATTACACGACATCACAGCTTGTGTTACTATTAACAAGCTTGTTATACGTTCTTTTCACAATAATTGTTGTTTGTTTAAATAAATAATTTATGTCCATTTCTTGAAATAAGTTTCATGAATTGCATTACCTGTAGCCAGAGGTACCTGACCGGTCTCAACCTGGTCTCAACGCTGTGTGTGTCCGTCAGGAAACACGCTGTTAACAATTAGTTCCAGGCTTCCAGCAAACATCCACTGATAAACTGCGATGTTAACAACCTCATGATAACCTTATTTTTTTTTTAACTTAGGATCATACCTGTCTTTCTAGAAAAAGGTAAATGTGTGCATTTTATTATAAAGTTGTGTATATTTACAGACTGTTGCAAAAACTAAGAAGCTTATAAACATCAGGTTTAAAACTAAAAGAGCTTTACAAAAAAGTAACACAATTAAAGATATTTGGAGTTTTATTTGAGTTATTAATTTACATTTTTTGTCAAAGAGATGCTGATTTGAAACCGTTGTTACAGTTACGGCATTTCCTGTTTTACTCCCTCCATCTGACAGGAGGGAGCCTCGTTGAGCTGCGAGTGTCACTCCACGGACTGAGTTCACTCCGTCAGGAGGGGGGGGGGCGTGTGTGTAGGGGTAGGGTGTAGGGCGTGGTTTAGGACTGGGCCATACACACGCACTTTTTTGGCCCCCCCACTTCTAAAATGAATCCGGCGCGCCTGGTGCAGCTGCCTTTATTCATAACTGTGCAGCTCTTACACTGCCACTCTGAGGGATCAAGCACAGACACAATAACAATGGAAACTGCTGCATACAGATTATTTTTGTTTTTGCAACCTCGTGTTAAGAATCTTGTTGCAATTGTTTAAAAGTTTGAATGACCGTAATAAACGGACCTTTGTCTTATTGAAAACATTTTTTTGGACCTTTAAGATTTGTATTTGAGTACCCCTGATCTAGCCTGTGTAGTCTATCACATTAACATAGCGTTGTTTAATGATCAACACGTTTTAAGAGCAGGCAGTCCTGTATGAATAATATAATTCGTAAATCAAAATTAAACTCACCCAAAACGCTGCAAAAGGTGGCCTTGCAGACAGGAATTTTTGTGGGATGATCTTCGGTCAGCAAATTATATTCATTAGTGACCTCCCTATCCTTCTGCATATCGCTGTTGACAACCTTTGGACGTCTCCGCTGAACTTTTTTGACAGTGATCAGCTGCAAAAGGACTTGATCCTGCTCGATTTTAGTGGATCCAGAGTAAAAACACTGAACGTTTTTTAATAGATCCCCTGGGGTCAATGTGTCTGCGTGACAGAAGTTTGCTTTTGTATGAGAATGACAACAAGCAACAGCCGGCATTTGTCCTCCTCCCGAGTGCCTCATTTTCTTAATCTCCTCACGTACAGATGAAGCACTTAATTTCGGACAGTTTGAAACGCGAGGGCAGTGATTGGTAAGTGGTCTGCCCTCGCTCAAGGGAAAGCCTCCAGCTTGACTTGAGACCGCCCCCGTTAAAAATAAAAGTAATTATAATGAAGCCAGCTGCAATGGATCATTGATCCACCAGGGGGTGCAGTGGGCTCCACACTGTTGCTCATGTGAAATAAAGTCTGATACTGTACAGTACGCTGGATGTACAGCGGTCAGCGGAAGTTAATGTACTGTAGTCGAAAAAAACGAACGGGAGGAAATGCAGCCCGGCTCTCGATTTTTAATCCTAAATTAATCATCATCTTAAACTCAATATGAACGTCAGTAATTCACTACAAATATTTATATTTTAATGGAGCCTCGACGGTATAGCGGAGGGATCTTGCTCAGCATGAAGGGTGTTCCCCATAAGGAACAAGTCGCTGCAAATTATCCCGTTTATTACATGGCCAAATTCTCAACAAAGTAACGACATGACTCCCAATATTAATTGAAATGCTTTTATGGATTTAGAAAATGTTTTTATTGATTTAAAAAATAGTTGTATGTATTGATATAAATTGACATGCATCCGCTAAGAAAAATAGTCTGTTGTGACTTTGCGTAAAACAGATTTCGACATGTTACATTAATTGCTTATATCCACACGCCTCTTCTCCTCATATTCACTACCTAAACTAGTTATAAATATGTTTATTTGTACTGTCGGCCGGGTCACTCATTACTGGATAAGCTGCTGCATGAGACAGACACTGACGCAGCCCGAAGAGAGGGAGGAAAAAGAGAGGCTCCGTGTATTTTATATATTATAGGCCTATAGAGTCGTTATTCATTTGTTTTAAAGCTCAATAAATAACAAAGAAGACCTTTGACCGGCACTTTTATAAGTTTGTCCGGAAGATTTCAACTTTAATACACGTTGACTGGCGAAAAACTCTGCCCGGTTCCCTCTGCCCCCAACGTGGAGAATAAACAGAAGGGCAACCATGACAACTATGCTTCTTCGCTGCTTTTGTGGAGGAAGTTACAGCGCCAGTTACAGGCCCGGCATATGTACTACAGCGTGTGTCCCCCTTTATATATACAGTCTATGGTCCCCCCCAAGGCCTGGCTGGAAGGCCTGGAATGTCGGAAGAGAAAGACGTGAATCCAGGAATGTGGACAGCTGGAATGCGGAAATGGAGGCGTTCTAACAGATGTATATTCGACTAATCACTCCCCTTTTAAACTGTGTTTTTTTATTTTTTTACTGACCTATTGGAATGATTTCTTAATTTAGGCTATTTTTTACAACGTGTGTTGGAAGGATTTATTAAATTACTATGAATATTTGGGCTTAAATTAATTGCCATCTTTTAAACTCAGACATGTATCCCTAACATTATCCCTGACTTTGTCATACCATTTTAACAGAGCCCCCCAATTACCCCCAATTACGCCCCAGATACCCCCAATTATTTAATATAATTTGCCCTTCACCTTAAATATCTAAAATAATGCATTAGAAGACTAAAGCCCTGTAAATAACCATTGCTCTTGCACAATCCATGCCCCTTTTAGGACTGTCCCACATTAGGCAAATCATACTGTTGACAGTGTTTTCTGATTTATGGAGTGATAAAAAGAGATTTATTGACTTTACTTTAAGTATTTCAATGTTTTGCTACTTTGTTATTGTACTCCTCTACAGTTCAGAGGTAAATGGTATTTAATACCTTTAGTTACTTCACAGATGTGGATGAATGATGTGAAATATAACCAAGTCTTAAATCAGACTTTAGTTCCACCTGGAGTAAATTCACAAGCTACCCTGCAGTATACAAAGTCCTTCAAACTAGCTGCACCTTTACCAGCTTTGAGAACACTTTCTCCCCCCCTCCCCCCCTGAATTGCGTCTGAGGGAATAAACTAATCGCTTACTCTACAGTATGCAAATCGGTGTGAAAGCAGTGAGACCTGTGAACAACAAGGGTTCGACAACATTTCTGTTGTCGAACGTGATTCGTTCAGATGCGTCACGTGGTGTGCTAAAACACTTCCTGGTTAGCTGAAAGGAGACAATCTCCTCCAAATCCAAATCCGTTTGGTTCTTTCTTCGAAATAAAATAGACATAGTTTCTTGCACAACCTATTCAAAGTTCTAATACTTATGATAATCTGATGCTGATGTGCCAAAAGATCAACTATTTCGTTATTTGAGAAGCCTAAACTAAAGTACTGCTTCACAAGATGTTCCACATTCCTCATTGTATTGCAGGACGCTGCTGTTGTCTCCTTCTCAAGTCACTTATGAAACTACGACTTTAATCTCGTAATTATGACTTTATTCTTGTAACATTACGACTTTAATCTCGTAATTATGACTTTATTCTCGTAACTATGACTTTATTCTCGTATTATTACGACTTTATTCTCGAAATCTCTCAGTTTTTTTCTTCCAAGTGTGGCCCTAATACTCCGTCGTATGAATGAAACGGCAGCTCTCTACCCCCCCTCCCAAGTCTTAAATCAGACTTTAGTTCCACCTGGAGTAAATTCACAAGCTACCCTGCAGTATACAAAGTCCTTCAAACTAGCTGCACCTTTACCAGCTTTGAGAACACTTTCATGATCAATCATTATAAAACATATCATATATATTATTCTGAAATGGACCAATCTGCACAATGACTACTTTTACTGTCGCTACTTTCACTATATTTTGATGATAATACTTTTACTTGAGGAACATTTTGAATGCAGGACTT
Organism: Gobionotothen gibberifrons; assembly: GCA_943591055.1. Lineage (NCBI taxonomy): Eukaryota > Metazoa > Chordata > Actinopteri > Perciformes > Nototheniidae > Gobionotothen > Gobionotothen gibberifrons. Next base: position 17,290 of record CALSBZ010041011.1, read on the forward strand.
TTACTGTAACAGAGTATTCCTACACTCTGATACTTCTACTTTTACTCAAGATCTACAAGATCTGACAGGCCGACAGTTGGAGAAAATGTCCCCATGCAAAGGCAAAGTTGCTTCATGAATTAGTGTGATATTGAAGTAGCCTGTAGCTTTATCAACGTCTGCATGTAATCAACAACTGACTGCCAATCAAATAAAGAAAGTACAATTCAATATGTATTGTCAATGAACATTGAACTATACAGATATCCTCTCCGCTTCTCTCTGCTGCGCTCTCATCTCTTCTTCTGTGTTTCTCTCCCTGTATCGCTCACTCGTCTCTTTCGCCCCCTGTCGGCCGGCGGTTCAAATATGGCTGAGATGAAGACAGTGCGCAAGTCACAGAACGAAATGCATTGTGGGACATGTAGTTGCTAACATGTAGTTGCTAATTTATCTTCAATATTTACCCGTACAGCGAGCCGAGACACGGCTAATTACTGGCAGGAACACACACACAAACTCTCCGAAACGCACGCGCACATGTAGCTTTAATATTTGACCGAACAGAGAGCCAAGATACGACTAATACACACCACGTTGTTTACTCACAGTTTGAAAGCAGCGTGGAGAAGTCCTCAGCTGCTCCGCCCAGGAGCAGCGTGGAGAGCTGTGATAAACAGTGATCCGCTCAGATTAAACTGTGATACGACTTCTGTGGCTATCTACCAGCGATCATGTTTAATATTAAAGACTACACACATTGATCCCTTATCAAGATCAAATGTGACTGTTTACTCGTTTTGCAAAGATAGAAGCAGAAATGTCATTGCTATAATTGCAGGGATATTTAGAATTTAAAATGCTGTACAATATTATGAATCCTCTATTCAAAAATATTATTCAGTGTCCATCGACATGAAAATAACTAACTAACTACTTTTCTTCTAAATGAAATGCTGACATTACAAAATGCATGGTTTAATGTAATGTAAACATTTACATTATTATTATGATTATT
>CALSBZ010041012.1:3688-18974 GCA_943591055.1 Gobionotothen gibberifrons
CCCCAAGCACAGGTGATCTTGGGCTGTGTATCTCTCCAGATCAGTCACCCACTTCTGACCTCCTTTTGTGAGTGGAGGCAGCTTTCCCACTAACGCTTCCATGTCTTGCAGTTTAAAGATGTACTTTAAGGCAATCACTAGTCAAAAGCATTTAAAACTCAGGATCATAAGAGATCCAGGTGAGGTAGTTAAGGTATACAAATTCACAGTGGTGATTCGATCAATTTGTAATCTGCAAAATTACAGTGTCCTCAATTTTAGGATTACTTTACGTTTACTTCATTACGCTTTAGTCAAGAGTAAGGCACTCAGTCTTAATGAAATCAATACATTCATTTTAGTCAAGTACATTGTTCAAAATCTGAAAAGGAAAAGTCAGACATTTATCGTGTAGTGTAACAGGGGGTTAAGTATTGTAACCCTAGTTATATAAGCACAGGCGGAGCCCTCTACTGGACTCTATGGGTACTACTCTCTGTGCGTGCTTTCACCTACTGAGTTTACGTAAACGTAGCCGGCCAATCGGGGCGAGCCTACCTGAATGCGCGCGCAGGCCACAGTATATAAAGGCGGCTACACCCGCCGCCCACTATCCTTAACACTCTTCAGGCGAGCGGACTAGGAAAGACAGGGCCCCCAGGTAGAGGGCTCCGCCTGTGCTTATATAACTAGGGTTACAATACGTAACCCCCTGTTATATCTCTCACAGGCTCCGCCCTCTACTGGACTCTATGGGTACAGTGGGCGGAGCCCCGATGTATACACGCCCTGTCATCCAACAACATCGGCCTACCACACCGTCCCTGACCGGCTTTTGGCTACCATCCATTGCATCCCACTTCCTCCCATCCGGTTGTAACCGTAGAGAAGTCGGGGCCGCAATTTGGATAAGGCACACTCACACACGCTTACCTCGTGTAGAGTGTGCATGGAAAAGATCTGTGCGGAGACTTCGTCTGGAGCCTACCGTGCACCATGTTCCCCAGGTCCCTCAGGAGCATGGGAAAACATAAGTGCACCACGTCCCCCACACTCACACACGCTCCGTGTAGAGTGGGCATGGACAATAGTGAGGAAGGCTCTCCCAGCCTGCCTCCCTCAGGAGCATGGGAAAACACAAGTGCTTTATGTCCAGGGGGGGGGGGGGGGTCAGAGACCTGCTGACCCACAACCACCCTCCCTCTCACCAGTCATGCGTTGCCTCGGCAAGCACAGACGACGAGAAGGAGCCAGACATGTCCAGGAGATAACATTTTATGAAGGAGCCTGGCGTAGACCAAGACGCCGACGTGCATATATCTTCTACACTCACGCTGCTGAATAAGGCTGTTTGAGACCGGCACAGCCCGTGTAGAATGCGCACGGACCCCAGTGGGGAGGGCTCTCCCCGCCCGTCCATAGGCATGTGTAATGCACCCGCATAGCCATCCTGTTAGGCGCTTCTTGGAGAGAGCTTTTCCAGCCACACCATCCCCAAAGCACACAAACAGCTGTTCAGTGCGTCTAATGGCAGCCGTGCGCTCTACATAACATGCTAGCGCACGCACTGGGCAGAGGAGGTGCAATTTAGCCTCCCTGGCCTCAATATGGGGTGGAAGATTAAAGCCACCTAACTGAATAGCCCTTGACCTGAACAAACTCCTTAGGCTCTTAGGAGTAAAGGAGGGGTTCGGTCTGAGTGTCGCCCCGCTACGGTCACCCCGGATCAAAAGGCAGCTTGGGTGCACCGACAGAGCGGTCAGCTCGGACACTCTTTTGGCTGAAGTCAAGGCAAGTAGCAATGCTGTCTTCCATGACAGTGCTTTCAGGGAGGAGAGCTCCAGGGGCTCAAATGGTTCTGTGACCAGAGCCTCGAGCACCAACGGCAGGTCCCACTGTGAGGCGGAGGCGTGCACTACTGGGCGCTGCCTCCTGACCCTCTGCAAAAACCGCGACATAAGCGGCTGACTGAAGGCTGACCTGCCTCCAAATCCCTCATGGCAGGACGAAATGGCTGCTGCATACACATTAATTGTGGAATGAGCCAGCCCCCTGTCCACCAGTATCTGTAAGTAGGTAAGAATAGAGCCCAGCGTACACGACAGAGGCTCTAGACTCCTTCCTTCACACCATCGCCGGAATCCCGCCCACTCTGGCCTGAACAGGCTGTGGTGGATTCTGCTCTTGCTGCTTGGATAGTCTGAATAACGTTGTCAGACAGCCCCACCTGTCTCAGCCTGTCCCTCTCAGGAGCCAAGCCTGGAGAGGTTGGCCCCGAGTGGGTAACGCCCCTATTGCCCCTGCTTCCTGAGACAGCGCTCCCCAGACCTGAGGAATAGCCCAGGGCTGGCCCACCATCATCTGTGTTACCCCGCGTACCACGGCGCCAGGCGGCGATCTGGGGCCACTAGGATGACTGACAGCTGCTCCCGCCTCACCCCTATGCAGGAGGGGGGGGGAAAGGCGTAAAGCAGCTTCCTTGGCCATGGCTCGTGTGCAAATGTGTCCACCCCCAAGGGCGGATTGTCCCACCGGGCCAGGGAGAAGGCACAGTGGCTGTTGCGCCGATTGGCGAACAGGTCCACCTCTGCTCTCCCAAACTGAGTCCAGACCTGCTTCACCACCTCCTGGTGAAGCCTCCACTCGTCTGGCAGGGGTCCGCCTCTTGACATGAGGTCGGCCCCCCCGTTCTCCCGTCCCGGGATGTGCAGGGCCCTTAGAGACAACACAGTATGTGAAACCCACAACCACAGGTTCTCTGCTGCGGTCAACAAGGCTATTGAGCGGACTCCGCTTTGCCTGTTGATGTACGCCACTGTGGTGCGGTTGTCGCTCCTCACTAGCACATGTTTGCCCTGTATTAAGGGTTTGAAGTGCTGTAGGACCAGAATCACTGCTTGCAGCTCCAGGAGGTTGCTGTGCCGAGCCTCTGTCAGAGGCCAGCAACCACCTACAGCTCTCTAGGCACGTCCCCCCCCATCCTGTCACTGAAGCGTCTGTAAAGACTGTGATATAGGAGGTCACTTGCCCCAGTGGAGCTCCCCTCCGCAGATTCTCTGGGGACCCCCAGAATCGGAGGTTACTCTCTACTGAGGGGGGGGATGGTCACCAGACGTCGTTTGTGTCTTGAGATCTAAACGAAGGCCGGTAAACCACCTCTGCATGCGACGTGCATGCAGGAGTCTGAGTGGCACTACGGCGTGAGCAGCCGTCATGAGACCCAAAGTCTGCATGATGATCAAAGCTGTCACCGTGGCCCCCTGACGCAGCCTGCAGACTACCCCAGCACCGTAGCTGCACGTGCGTGGGGATAGGGAGTAGCCAAACGTCAGTCTGTTGTACTCGTAGGCTACCCCCTGGAAGGCAAAACGCAAATACTTTCTGTGTTTTGGAGCAATTTCGCCATGAAAGTAAGCGTTCTTCTGGGATGACAGATTTGCCTCTCTCATGCCTCTGAACGGAGGAGGGATGCTGCAAACCTGGAGTGAATAACCCAGTCTCAGTGTCCTGTCCGTCCGCTCTGTTAATACACCACTGATTTTCCATTCCCCATAACATTGTGTTAGGGGATGTGCAATCAGCTGCGGAGCCACAGCTATGAAGCTGTGATACTCTCTGGTGGCCCACTCCGCCGTCAAACCCCTATAAAAGGAAGTTTGACCCATGGGGGGCTGACACAGAAAGGGCAGATTCTTCACTGAGGACCCTGAACACACCACGGCACGCTCCCGTGAGAGTGTGCGCTCCGCCATAATGCTGTTTTCTCTTAGAGAGAAAGAGGCATCAATCTGAGCTTCTTCTGTCCATGAACGCACCGCGGCCCGCTCTCGGGGGGGGGGGGGGGGCGCGCGTCATCATAATGCCGTCTCTTTGAAAAGGGCATTATGGGGAATGTGGAATGTGGAGAGAGATGACTCTTACTCTGGGATAAATGCAATCGTTTGTATTGAATGCATTTTACACACACATATCACTCTAGAACTAGAGTTACACTACGTAACCCACTGTTCTTCTGCGGAGGTCCCTGAACGCACCGCGGCCACTCTCACGGGGGCCGCGCCTCATAATGGGTGTCCCATTAACATCGTATGAAAAACGGCCTTGCCGATCTCAACGAGACATTATGGGGAAAAAGTAGAATGTGGAGAGAGATGACTCTTACTCTTACATTTTTCACACACACATCACTCTAGAACTAGGGTTACAATACGTAACCCACCGTTCATGCAACAGGGCCTCTTTTCGACTTCCTGTTGAAAGGAAACCTATCTCCTCCCAGGATGATAGATTTGACTCTCTATTGCCCCTGAATGGAGGAGGGACGCTGCAAAGCTGTAGTGAGTAACCCAGTCTCAGTGTCCTGCCCCTCTACTCTGTCAGTACACAGCTTTTGTGGGGCTTCCCTTCCCCACAAAACTGTGTTCAGGGGACATGCCAGCAGCTTTGGAGCCACAGCTAAGAAGCTGTAGTATTCTCTGGTGGCCCACCCCGCCGTCAAACCCCTATAAAAGGAAGTTTGACCCATGGGGGGCTGACACAGAAAGGGCAGATTTTTCACTGAGGACCCTGAACACACCACGGCACGCTCCCGTGAGAGTGTGCGCTCCGCCATAATGCTGTTTTCTCTTAGAGAGAAAGAGGCATCAATCTGAGCTTCTTCTGTGCCAGCAGCATTGGAGCTACAGCTAAGAAGCTGTAGTATTCTCTGGTGGCCTACTCCGCTGCCAAACCTTCCATAAGAAGGGAGTTTTGGCATGGGGGCTCACACAGAAAAGGGCCGATTTTCTACTGAGGTCCTTGAACGCACCGCGGCACGCTCCCGTGGGGCCGCGGCTCTGTCCTAATGCCGTCTCTTTGAAACGGACATTATGGTGAAAAGTGGAAATGTGGAGAGAGATGACTCTTACTCTGGGATAAATGCAATCGTTTTCACTGAATGCATTTCTCACACACACATCACTCTCTCCTGAACCCGCACAGTGTTTTGACAGCACTTCGGTTTATTCCACTCACGTGCACGCGCCCAGCTGCTGGCTCCTATACTGGAGTTTACAGAGGGGGCGGGGAGTGTGGGACAGTGTTATTTCCTCTGTGGGTGAGCAAGAAGCAGCCACGCCGCGACTACTCCTCACCCACGTGACCAAGGAGATCCAAAGAGCCCTTCCGTAAACACGGGGGCTCCCGGCCCGGGAGATCAACACGGTCCTTTTGGAAAGTGCCATGTGGCGTGATCCCTCACCGGGATATCACACGGCAGACAACGGCGGCGGCCACGATCAAGCTACAAACAAATCGCTCTGATCTGGTGAGGTGGGGGCATCTCCAGCAATGAGCGAGACGCCCAACACACCCGTGTTTATTTGCAGTCGCCTTGTCACGCGGAAGCGTGGCAGAGCTGTTTTCAGCTCCCTGCCCAGCCTGCTGCCCGCTGGGAGCAGCTGCGCTCCGCCGCCATGGTCATCACCTAGGGCGGTGGACCTCCATGGACCGGACCCGGCAGTGCCCGACAACGGCAAACGGAGCCATCCGCCCCGCTGGAATGGCGAACGTGAATGGCACCGCCTCGGCCATATCCTGGTCCCCCCAACACTCTAAGCAGAGGTGGTGGAGACCGGCGCCCGTGGGGCATGGCCGGGCTTCCAGTAATGGTGAGTCCATTTTCCGTTTCTTCTCATCTTCTAATCGTCGTTCGCTTAATAAAACTCTTCGGTTGTCAGCTCGTCTGAAGAGAAAAAGGATAGTGGGCGGCGGGTGTAGCCGCCTTTATATACTGTGGCCTGCGCGCGCATTCAGGTAGGCTCGCCCCGATTGGCCGGCTACGTTTACGTAAACTCAGTAGGTGAAAGCACGCACAGAGAGTAGTACCCATAGAGTCCAGTAGAGGGCGGAGCCTGTGAGAGATATAACAACCTGAAAGGGAAAAAGCCAAAATATATTTTCTTTAATCTGAGCATCAATTTGTATTTATTGGCCATCCGTTGTAAGGGGGAACCCATGGCTCGGATGTCACAGTTGAGACCCACGGGTCTGGAAGCTCGGCATCGTACATCATCACGGTGTCATCAACCAGTCTCAATGATAACGTCCACTTAAGGTGACGTTATCATTGGAAACAATAAAAGCTAATTGTTTTGATGTAGAATCTATAAATTGAATCGTCAGAGCAGAAGAGAATGGTTGTATTGTAGCCCGAGCACCGTGCAGCCTCTGGTTTTAACAGGTGGAAACATCATCCATACAATGTGAATACATGCAGAATTAGACGGTAAGAGGCCCCTGACATTAGGCCTATACTAAAAATAGTAGGGGCTTTTAACAGCTCGCCAACTTACAGGCATCCTCTGCATAGCAGTATGAATAGCCTTAAAAAAACAAACAACCCACCCCGTGGTAACGAGAGTCATGTATCTGACCCAAATGCCCTAAGTGAAGCCGTTAGTCTCATCTGACTGACCCAAGGGTTGGTGCTGGTGCGACAAGGAGGCTTCCAAGTGTTCAAAGCAGATGTCAAGCTTTCAGTTCATGGCTCGTGGGGGGGAGCAGACCCACGTGAGGCAGTATCAACGGCTGTAATGTTCAGTTTGAGGAGTGCCGTTCTCTCTGGGAGCAGGAAATGGTGTCCATTCTCGGACCAGACCATTCATGTCATGTAGAGCAGCCATAGCATCTCTGTGACTGCACTCAGCCGGACTTTAGCAGGGTAGAACTGGGTGACTTTCAGTGAAGCCGTCCAAGGCCATAGACAAAATGGAACCACGTACTAACAAAGGGACACAAGGTCATCAATGTCTCTCTTTACCATTGGCCTAATTGTAAAACAAATTAGTGGGAAACATGTGGAACACTAATCCATCATCATGTGAAATGTTGAGTTCATTTAAATAATGACCTATGGGTTGAAGTCAAATTAACATTAACAATATAACTAAAGTCAGTCAAAATTGGCCTTGCAGGGATCAGAATCTAATCAATACACCATTCCCCAAGCTCTGTAACGAAAAAGATAACAAGATTAGGTACATTACAGGAGTGTGAAAACACCCAAACATGCATACTTATCTTATCTTAGTAGAGATTAGGGGACAGGTCTAACGTAGTGAACAAAATTATCCAGTCAAAGTTTTAGTTATTTTATCTAATGTACCATATTCAATTTAATGATTAATCTTGAATTACTAATACTCCAAAGAAGGCAACAATTTACAATGTGGATGAGGTGAATATTCATCCAAAGTTTGTGTGTGTGTGTGTGTGTGTGTGTGTGTGTGTGTGTGTGTGTGTGTGTGTGTGTGTGTGTGTGTGTGTGTGTGTGTGTGTGTGTGTGTGTGTGTGTGTGTGTGTGTGTGTGTGTGTGTGTGTGTGTGTGTGTGTGTGTGTGTGTGTGTCTGCCCAAGGTTTACAACATCTGGGACAGCAGTGAGAATGTTTATGAGAAACAATTCGTAGCTTAGACTGAACTCGAAGGAAACTAGACTGGAATTTTTTTAAGAAATCAAAACACTCGTACATTAATTAAAGATATTTGACATTTAGCTCGAGCTGGGTTAATACTCTCTTTATGGTATTTAAATTGGGCCAAGTAGAACCCCCTCTCATGGATTTGACTTGCAACACAACATGATACTGATTAGGTTAGGATTTAGAAGTCTCATGATTTATGGTGTGGGCCTGTGAAAGAGAGGCCCTTGGAAAACAACATCTGTCTTTGAACTGCAATTACTGATCTTAAGAGATTGCAACATCATACTTCTTAAAAAAAAATTGCTCAATTCATTTAACACATTTATTATCAGGGATGCAAACTTGTCACCTTTCGGCGAAATTCGCTGTTTTGAATCCAAAATAGGTTGTGTGTGTGATTCATGTAGATCTGTACTTGAGTAAAAGTAGAAGCACACAGATCTTGTACTTGATTACAAGTAGAAATACTCAGGTTTGAAAAAATAGAAGTACCAGAGTGTAGGAGCAATCCTGCATTCAAAATGTTCCTCAAGTAAAAGTAGAATAGTATTATCATCATAATATAGTGAAAGTAGCGACAGTAAAAGTAGTCATTGTGCAGATTGGTCCATTTCAGAATAATATATATGATATGTTTTATAATGATTGATCATTAAAGTGTTCTCAAAGCTGGTAAAGGTGCAGCTAGTTTGAATGACTTTGTATACTGCAGGGTAGCTTGTGGATTTACTCCAGGTGGAACTAAAGTCTGATTTAAGACTTGATTAGATTTCACATCATTCATCCACATCTGTAAAGTAACTAAAGGGATTCAATACATGTAGTGGAGTACAAGTACACCATTTACCTCTGAACTGTAGAGGAGAAGAAGAACAACGTAGCAAAACATTGAAAGTATCTGAAAATTGTACCCAGGTATAGTACTTCAGTTTATGAACTTAGTTACTTTACACACTGGCTATAAAGATAGAAAGACTAAGCCTTGCACAGAGGCATGGAAATACATTTTAAAACTCTCCAACAGTGCTGCCAAAATTATAAACTGACATAATTTAAATAAATGCTTTTATATATTTCTATTAGATGTGAGTCTTTGGCGTTTCTGTTATTATTAATACTGCTTTAGTTGTTCTGACTGCTAAAATCCTCTGTTATTCTTAATTTTGGATCCTTGTCACCTTTTCCATACCTGATGAGTTTGTATCCCTGTATTATGCATACATTAAAAACTTCAACAAATATATTGATCCTGGCTTAACCAGCGACCTTTACTCTATTGTTCATAAGCTCGGTTTCAGAAAACCTGTCAGTAGTTTAACAACTATTAGAATTTTAGTAATGTCTATAGACCAATTGTACTAGAAATAATTTGAAACAATTTAATAAAGAATGTTAAACTATATTTAAAAAAAAAACTGTAATTGAACTTCAACTTATATCAATTATCTGATTCCAGTGGCCAGTTGGAATAGATAATCAACAAAGTTTCCATTTTGCAGCAACAGTGCAAAAGGTTTCAACAACAATTAGTATTATGTCTGAGTCTAGTTCTGTCTTATCTGCTTTGTTTCGGAATGTGTTCAATACATTGCGTTTTTATCCATTATTACAATACATAGATTTAAGAATAAATTAAACAAATAGTACAACATTGACCTAATTGAGCAGACAGATTTGTTTAACCCTGATCTCCTCAGGCAGGTCTTTACGACCAGCAGTGATGCCTCTGAGGGTCTCAGGGTGTAAGACGGGTCACAAAGATATCTTAACATACCAGCAATACAATTTAAAATGTATTGTTAAAGCAATATCATCTAATTTTCTTCTTACACCTACAGCGCACACCATGAACAGTGTGCTTCTTGTTTACATTTTCCCCTGCACACTCAGAGGCAGGACATAAAAAACACTCTTTTGCTATTTATTTTTCATTTTGCAGCACATTTGCAGCACATTTATACTATAATATATAATTTTGCTTTACATTTTTACATTATTTTATTTTATTTTTTTCAAGTCATTTACTTTTGGTGAGTTGACTAAAGTTTAGTTCATTTTACCCTGGCTATGGACTGATTCATTATTAGTTGTTACAAAACATACACAAGACGGCGGGTAGACAAACCAATATAGACCCCCCATACAAACAATTTAGACAAACAAACATGGACTCGCAATAAACACCAGTGCGACAGCAAAGTTCATCCAGCTCAATTTAGTCCGAATTAAGAGGTTTCAGAGGGGGTAGAGAATTATAAAAATGGGGCGCCTTGACTCGCGCGTCCACCCTTGTATACAAGTCCTATATCGTGCCTGAAGACCGTCCAAAAAGCGATAACTAGCTTATCCTCTTTGCGACACCACTACTCCATCAGTGGCGCTATGAACCCCCGACCAGGAGCCCATAGACTTTTTTCTCTACCCTTTCTCTCCAACAACAGCCCAGTTAACTGTCCAACACGACCAGCCTATAAACCCGCCATCGAGTTCATCACAACGATGAAACACAGTTTTGCCACTGCCCACCTGTGATCAATTAGCCTATAATGTTATGTATGCACCCCGGACCGGCACCAGTTCGTCCAGCTAAAATGGGAACATTGTCGCGTCGGGCGATGCACGCACCTCGCGCTGCCCCTGCCTTGTAGAATGTACAAGACGGTCACAAACAACGAGTGCTTTTAGACCATCTCGTTTTTAATAGAGACGGCGGTGGTGTGAGTTAAAGATATAGACAAAAACTGTGACTTTCTCCCTCTCAGCTGCACGGCTCCAGCCACCCAGACACGGGGGAATATTTACACACACACCCACGGCTGCTGCTGGCACCGTGTTCACAGAGGCGATGGGGGAAATAATCTCGGGCTGTTTTTTTTTTTTAACTGCTGTGTTGGCCGCTGAAACCCCCAGAATTCGGCGATTCGTTCAATACAAATCTTTACACTGCTTTCATACAGAAGTTCCACTTTACTGATGCCTTTCTTTAAGGTTTCTCTAAACATGAGCTGTGCATGCTTGTATGGCACATTCGTCCCGAGCAGCATACACAGAGGAAATCAGCCAGGACCAAGTCCCCAGACACTGATCACCTGGGTTTTTTTATCCCCAAATGTTCATTAACCAAAAACGAAATACAGCCGCTCAGCTTCACAGATAATTTTATGATACCGTCAATCACAGATTCTGGTAAGGCAATGTCCAAATGTGGATTTGAAATTACACTTACCAGTTCTGAAGATGTGTTGGTACCCTGCCCGACAACGCCAATTTGTAAGGGAAACTTCTGTGTAGCAATGCAGTGGGAGTCACCGACTCATGAAGGAGACACAGGAGGAGCAGGAGTTCTGATGTCAAACACTGGTATTTAATACAAGTCTCGGCCGGAGAAATTCACATAACAAGTCACAGCAATCAGAGGTTCTGACTGTTCGGGTAATCACCCTGTGTCTTGGTAGACCATTTAACTAGTTTACAGAGAGTCAAATCAACATATTTGGGGATGGGCCTTGATACCTGGAAACTGTCTCTGTCCCCCCTGCTGTGCTTTGAAGCCCGCGTTCCCAGAGTTTTATAATTACTTCCACCAGATCAAGTCGTAAAACGTATTGTATAAACACATATAGCTGCCTTATCACGTTCCTTACGGGAGATAACGATCAGGGCTGATCGTAAATGCACAGATGCAGGAAAGGGTCAAATTCCTGGAGTGTAGACAGAATTATTCCCTCACAAATAGAATATCACCTCCCATCTTCAGAGCAAGGAACACAAACATGTTTGCATTGTCAGGCAAATGCATCGTTGATTGTAAACTGTCGGGAAGGTGGGGGCTCCCAGCTGGGAAAACGGAATGGGGTGGTTGTGTTTTTTCTAAGGCTGTCAGTTGACTAAAATATTTAATCGCATGATGTCCATAGTTAATCGCGATTAATTAAGTTAATAGCATTTTTTATCTGTTCTAAATGTACCTTAGATGAATATTTTTCAAGTTTGTAATACTCTTATCAACATATGAGTGGACAAATATGCTTTATGCAAATGGTTGTTTATTATCATTGGAACAATGACAAATATTCTCCTGAATATTCTCAACACAACAACCTGGAACCTCTCTCTCTCTCTCTCTCTCTCTCTCTTACACACTCCCCCAACCCTGTGTACTTCTTTGCACTGAGCCAGTTGCTCAAACAGACAAGCTTGTTTACAGTTGTCGGCGAAATGCCGCTCCTCTGTCTTCATAACAGTCAAAGCATGAGACTGAAGTTCCCACCTAGGGTCAAAATAATGCGCTGTGATGTGCAGTCGACACGTTAGATGCAATCCGAATGACCTAACGCAGCCCCTCGTCCTCCACAATGTTAAGCTGTAGCCACCCATTTAGCTATCGCTGTTGTTGTCCAGGCGTCTCCCCGGCAAACTGTCAAGCGTGGTCTGCCGCAAGCGAGCGGCGGGAGCAGGGCTGTCATCAGCTGTGTGCTTAGCTTGCTGTTTAAAACACCTTTTTTTGTATCCATATCTCTCGCTAGAATCTTCCACCATTTAACTAACAACAACAACAACAACGTCAAGCCTTTGGGCTCTGAAACTACGGGGCGGGCCGAGGACAAATACACATGCGTTAATCGCATTAATTGCGTTAACTTGACAGCCCTAGTTTTTTCAGGTGCAGTTTAACGTTGGTTGTATTACTAGCTGTTGCTACCTTTTTAAAACAAATGCGACATACCGGCTCATTCAAATCCATAGGTTGGCCTCGTTCATTTGGCTTGAATCCAAAATACTCCCACACCGGAGATGTGGAATTAGGTTTTGTAACCAATTCCATTTCACTTTAAATTCCCCTCGAGTAAGTCACATGTTGTCTCCTGCTTGTTGTTATATTATTAATTTGGATGCTACACTGCTGCACGAGTACGCGGAGTGCCTGACTCCTGACCTGGCTAAGTGTGGCAAGCAGACACAACGCAAATTGGTTATTGGTTACGCAAGGGACACAATCAGTGGCCCAACTTTGTTGCTTTATACCAGTGGTTCTCAACTGGTCAGGCCTCTGGACCCACTTTTTCCTTTGTCAATCAATCGCGACCCGAAATGTTGAACCACTCAAATCTATTCAACAAAAAATGGTGCTGTAATATATGGGACATTCTACCGAATTGGACCAAAGTCAGGTTGGAAATGTTTTGAAATTGTGTATGTTTTTTCCCCCAAACTTTGTCCATATATATTTTGTACCATATCTAAATTACACATATCTAGTAAAAGAACAGTACATTTTGATATCGTATTTTCAGACTGTATTGGAATGTTCTTCCTCTACCAAAAATGGTCACTACCGAAACATAGTACTGTAGTAAAAAAGTATTATATTAACCTGTTAAGATTATTTTACCTTCCCTTCTCTAAATAGTATTTGAACAAATATGTCTTGAGGGTTTTCACAATTAAATTAATATAAGTGAATTTGTAATAAAATGTCAAAGTTCAATTTATACAATTCATAAAAATAATAATGCAAACTTTCTTTGTAAAATGCATAATACTGATCATATTGATTCCAGAGTTGATGATTGTTGAAATTGAACATACATTAAACCAATCAGTAGGCTATCATATCATTTTAGTTGATAACTCAATATACTTAATTTTTTACAAAACATCCAGTGTTTCGGAAGTGACCACAGTATTTTGTTCTCAAGGTTGTATCATATTCCCTCAACCTTATTGCTTAATCTTAACTCATAACATGCCTTATGTTGAAGTGTGAATGTTTGAAGCTACTGACCCAGAATCAGCACTTTAGTAACAGGCTGAAATAGAGGGGGATGAGGCTGGAATGCATGATCTGTTTTGTATTTTGAGCAAAACACTTCATAGACTTGTTTTTTATATATCTGAGACCTATAATATATGCCTAACAATAGTATAATAAGAGACCTTTAAAGTAACACACTGATTTTCAGACTTTAAAACACATTTATTTCCAAATGGTGGGATTTACCTGCTTACTCGAGTCAAATGTAATTAAAGTCAGATCCACTCGTGTCTTAGACAGGGCAGTGATATCATAAACCTGTTAATGTACGCATTCAAACACTTTTTCTTTTACCAGCTGTATTCACCTTGCAGGTGCAGCTATGTGGCTTTTATCATGGATAAAGTGTTTAAGTCATGGATGTTTAAAGTTTAACTTCTTCATATTTTGACTAATATTAAAGTTCACTTTTCATTCAGGAAGTATGACGCGCTGCGCTGTCAGTACGCTTGTCCATGTTTGTGATTGGTTGAATGCTCCAAATACCACCCCTTTCATGTGAACGCGCACCTAACTAGATAGGGCACGGCTGGCTTGAGCGATCCACTTGATAACCAGTGTCGTAGGACAGCTTAACGAGAGCGCGTATGTTTTGGGTTAGGCCAACCGGCTAACTCAAACATATCCAGAGGCCTATATACGAAGCTGGTTTAACCTAACCTGGATATGTTTGAGTTAGCCAGTTGGCCTAACCCAAAACATACGTGATATGCCGCGGACTGTACTGTTACTTTGATCCGGTTACTTATGTTGTGGCAGATATTTAATTAAGCTTTCTTAACGCTAATGTTATAATAGTCAGATTGCTCTGAAGATGGGAGGTGATATTCTATTAATGTTCACGTTCACACAGTCTGTGATTTTTGCCGGCCGTCTTTCCTGCAACGGCAGTTTAAACTGTATTTCCTTTCTCCTGCAATATGACTTGATAGCTTTAAACTCCGCACACTGAGCTCTGATTGGTCAGCAAGCAGTGCTTTCACTGAGTTGATCTCTTAGCCTGCAACCTAACCTTCTCCGGGGCAGGTTAGCCGCTCAGCATAAGTTACCATGGAGATCTAGCCTGCTAAAAAGAGAACCAGTGTCGTAGGACCGGAAACCCCGAGTTTTCCCTGAAGTTAGACGGCTAAGCGAAAATCCTGCTTCGTAGTACAGGCCTCTGGTTATGTTGAACTGGCTTCGTAGTACAGGCCTCTGATTTCAATCAAACAAAGTCTTGGCTTTCAGACTATTAAACTTGTTTCGGTAAATTCAGATGATAAATACAACTTTGAAGCTTGTGACGGCATAATTACAAGCGGAGAACGGAGTAACTTGACGTCACAGCAGCCGCCCACCTGACATCCGCAACACTGACTCTCTCCCCATTTTCAAATCACGCCTCAAAACATATCTCTCCACACTCGCATATCCACCCTGATCATTATCCATCACACATCCTCTGTTTTTATTTATTTGGTTATTTGATTGATTTATATACTGCTTTGTCTTGTTTATGTCTCTTATGCTGGTGTTATGTATTGTGTATCTTGTTTTTTATGTGTTTGTACGGCGACCTTGAGAGCCTTGAAAGGCGCCTATATAAAATAAATGCATTATTATTATTATTATTATTATTATTATTATTATTATTATTATTATTATAACAACAGCTGGGGGGTATACTACGAAGCAGGATTTTCGCTTAGCCGGCTAAATTCAGGGAAAACTCCGGCTTTCCGGTCCTACGAAGCTGGTTCTATTTTTAGCAGGCTCGATTTCCATGGTAACTTATGCTTAGCGGCTAACCAGGGGGGTATACTACAAAACTAGTTCAACCTATCCTGGATATGTTTTGAGTTATCCGGTTGACTTAATCCAAAAACAAAGCCGCTCTCGCTAAACTGTCCTACAACGCTGGTTATCAACTCATTTGCTCAAGCCAGCCGCATCCTATCTAGATAGGTGCGCGTTCACATAAAAGGGGTGGTATCTGGAGCATTCAACCTATCACAAACATGGAGAAGCGTACTGACAGCGCAGCGTCATACT
>CALSBZ010041021.1:0-20372 GCA_943591055.1 Gobionotothen gibberifrons
TGGTAGGCTATATGGACATCATCATGCCATATGTCTTGTTATGGTATGGCTCATTGTCATTACTCTTTGTCATTGTTAGGACTATTCCACTCCGCAACGATCTTAAACACAACCAGAAGTTGAAATTTGACACATAGACGGATCATATGACGCCCCGCTCCTATTGACGTAAGCAGGAAGAATAGTATGAGATTTGAGCAGCAGCCGGATTCAGTGTAGGTGTTTTAACGGACCGTGAAGCTACAGTTTCAGACGCTCAATATATGCAGTTCAATCTCAAAAGCCTCATAGATCTACAGGAATTCAGTTATGATGTGTTTTCTCGCCATGCCGCTTCCTCTGCTCCTGGTTTTTGCCCTGTTTGTTGGTATGTATCGCAGTTTGCATATGAATGCTTTACTGAGCGTGGGTGCGGTGGTATGAGGGGATATGAAATCCGTTGAATTCCTTCTCCCCGTTAATGCAGTAAAATAACATCGAATCGCTAAAGAAGTGGGGACGAAAAATGCAATTCTGAGAGAAAATATAGATACTTTATTGATCCCAATTTGGGAAAGTCTTTCGTTACAGAAACAGCAGTGTGTTCAGACATTCAAATATAAATACTTAAAAAGTGGAAAACAAATAGCCTACTTAAAAAGTGGAATTGTGACATGAATTGATTTAAAAACAATACTTAAATAGTAGGCTAGATACTTTCAGATTCCTTCAAAACCGGTTTCATTGGATTTGAATGCATGTTCTATTATTTATTAAACTACTGTGATGTGATGTTACTGGTTACCTGGACTGGGAAAAGGTGTGTTTTATTGCGGGTGCGATATGAAACCACAGACTAGTCTATATCGAGGTTGGAGTGCGCTAAACGTGATTTGGCACTCTTTTGGGTGGGAGGGTGTCGAGCTGTTTAGACCTGCCACCCACTCAGGGCCGGTTTTACAGATTTTGAGCCTCGGTCTCTGGCTGGCTGCCGCGAGTCAACACCGATCCCCGGGTGTCTGGTGAAAGCGTGCCGTGTGTTAAAGCGTGTTTAGAGGGTTTCACTTGGTTTCTCAGCCCAGCGGGGGTCCCCTTTGTCTCCTGATGTGCGTCCTCTCCCTCCATTTTATGTATGGTGGTTTAATAATAAGGATTGACTATATGTTGTGTAGGCTATATATCTGTCTCTGTGGTTATTTTAAGCATTATACAAATGACTATGAGTGCAGTAGAAGTCAAATTTAGCATTAAATGGAACTTTTAAAAAGTTAAAACGTGTCAAAAAAGTACAATACCAAGTAAATGTACTTAGTTGCTTTCCATCACTGATGTTATGTGACCAAATGACTCAAAACCAATGCAGAGTTGTATACATTTTGTCATTTGAATTTAATTGTATTGTGTTTTATTATATATTTTATATTATCTTAACTTCGTACTTTTTAATATATGTAACATATAACATTAAGCTGTCTGTGGCTCTTTTTCTGCTGTAACTATACGTACATTTCCCCCCTGTGGGACTAATAAAGGTATTCTGATTCTGATATGTACTTCACCAGCACTGCTTTTATCAATTTAATTTAATTTTCTAGGAGAAGCCTTGGGGGACATTGTGTCGCTGAAGATCCAAGCCATCGCTGGGGAAACAGTGATTCTGCCCTGCAACGTCAGTGTAAAAGGTGACATCCCAACAGTGGAGTGGTCCAAGGGTCCCACCATCGCCTTCCTATATCGACAAGGCTGTGAGACCTTCGAGGAGAAGAATCAGGCCTTCCAATACAGGACAAACCTCTTCCTGAAGGAACTGAATAGTGGAAACGCATCGCTGAGGCTTTCCAACGTGCAGCTGTCGGATGCAGGAACATACAAATGTAAGACAATTGACAAAGGAAAACGACCCCTGGAAGTGTGTTCCATAGAGCTGTCTGTGGGTGAGTCCAGACATTTTATATCTAAAAAGGTGTATATCTGATGTTCTTTGGTAGAAGGGTGAGGGTTTCTGATTGGCAGAGATTGCAAAAGTACACACATCCTTTACTCAATTAAGTAGAAGTACAGATACTCGTGTTTAAAAATACTCTGGTAAAAGTACTGACTAAACTTCTTTACTCAAGTAAAAGTAAAGAGGCTTTGAAATGTACTTAAGTAAAAAGTACCCATAACTACAGCTGTTTTAAAGAGTACCTGAGCTCCCTTTATATTAATAGAACAATAATGTCCTTGTTAGCTAATGAATGTTTCCATGCTGAAACGTTTTCATTGGTCCCTCTTCTTTAGAGAAGACCAGGAAATGATGGATACACGGATCGTGTTCAAATCAATAGGCACGCAATGACTCTAAATGAGGAGCTCTTTTCCAAAACGCTATATATCCATTTTAATAGTTTTCAGGAAAATGAAATTTTTTACCTAGACCCACACATTTTGTTAATATTACATTTATATATATATATATGTAGGATATATAGCGATTTGGCATGAAACGTTGATAGAGCAGTGAATAGGTTCAGTACACAGCAAAAATGGCACAACAAACTCAATTTTCAATTTGGCTTTTATAGCGTTTTGGAAAAGAACTCCTCAAATAATAATGATCACGCCACCAAACACACATTCAAACTAAAGGAGCCAGCCTGTTTGGGAAATGTAAGAAGTAGAAAGTACAGGTATTTGTGTTCAAAATGTAAGAAGTCAAAGTCAAAAGTCGTCAGAAAAATAAGTTGTGGAGTAAAGTACTGATACCAGAAAAATGTACTTAAGTACAGTAACGAAGTATTTGTAATTTGTAACTTCCCACCTCTGCTGATTGGATCAAACCCTAACCCAACCCCAAAAGTACCATATGACGTCCTATTGGGTCTCAAACCCAATACTCAAAAATGTTCAACAGGAGTTTAAATGTCGATCAGGAGAAAAATAGATAGAATCTTTTTCGCTGAAACTTTCTGAGCCTCTTAGGGACACATTCATGTATAAAAGACATTCAATTTGCATATTAGGTGACCTTTAAGTAAAATGTTGAGGTACTACACTCTGGTACTTCTACTTTTACTCAAGTACAAGGTCTTAGTACTTCTTCCCGCTCCGCTCACAGGCCTAATTGTTTATACAGAACATGTTCAGGTGCTGTAGACATAATGCTTTGAAGGGTTTATCTTTTAAAGCGGTGAAATACAAAGAGCTCTAACTGTTGACTTAAGGCTTCGTTAGCATTGCATGGATTTATTTGGCAAAGGCTTGAATGTAACATTGGCTCAGTGTTGGAAGAAGATACTTTACTTAAGCAAAAGTACAAATACTATAGTCTTAAAACACACTTCATGTAAAATCCCTGATTACAAAATGAAGTGTCATCTTGTGAACTCTTGTTTCTTTAGGTGCAGTTTCTGAGCCGAAGCTCTCAGTAGTTTCAGCTGAGGATGGGAAAGTGAGTCTGCAGTGTGAGGCCGACTGCTGGTTCCCAAAGCCTGAGATCACATTTCTTGACGCTCGTGGAAATATCATCAGTGATGAAAACACAAAGACTCCTTTCGACTTCAGGAGGGGTTGTTTCAACATCACAGGGAGCGTGACGGTGCACGCTGGCAACAGGTGACATTTCAATTGAATACACAGCTTTTTTATATAAGATGTTTATAAAGTGGGGTAGGAATGAGTCCTAAAACCCAGAAATGAGTTTGACCACTTCCAGTCTCAAACTCAAGGTTGACAATAAGGTCTATGTTTGACACAAGTTTAAGAGATTTAACGTTTTGTTCTAAGACATAAAATACATCAGTAAATACCCAACTGGAGAATTTATGAAGCTTCTATTGGTCCAAAAAACAAAGGTTGCTAACAAGTGTCTAAATGAGACGACTAAACGCCATAACGCCCAACATTAGCCACCTTTAGCTTAGTGGTGGTGACGTGAAGTCACGTGACCGCACTGTAGTTCCTTTATAGCCCAACATTAGCCCCCTTTAGCTTAGCGGTGGTGAAGTAATGTTACTGTGCTGTCGTTCCTTTCTAGCCCAACATTAGCCCCCTTTAGCTTAGCGGTGGTGACGTGAAGTCATGTGACCTTGCTCTAGTTCATTTATATCCCAACATTAGCCACCTTTAGCTTAGCGGTGGTGACGTGAAGTCATGTGACTGTTCTGTAGTTCCTTTATAGCTTAACGTAAGCTTTGTACTTCCAGCTGTTGTATTTACGCTTCAAAAATCATGAAAACTGTGAATTTTCTGCATAATTCCAAAATCCAATGGAGATCCCATTGTAATGCGAACTTTCGGGACAGACTAAAAGTGGTTTCAAAGTCAGAAGGAGTGTGATGTACTTCTCCCCGTCGCTCGACACTTATCTGTAGGTTTCCCAGCACAACACTACTTGTTTCAATTAAAAACAAACTAAACCAAACTATTTTCATTACAGGGTCACCTGCAGAGTTCACCAGCATGAGATAAACCAGACGAGAGACACAGAGATTTACATACCAGGTAAGATTGAGCTTTAACAATGCAACTCCCATATCATTTTTATGGTTTTACACACACTGTTTCTATAAAATAGGGCAATAATCAAAATAATATGTTCTGTATCTTTTGGGTTTGGATTTGTTGGGGGGATTATCATAATTGCATGGCCGCTTTTCCAAGTACGTTCATTTCAGGTTTAAAGTGTCTAATTTGGCATCATATAATATACCTTTTTATTTTCATTTCAGATGAATTCAAGACGTCCTGTACTCTAATCATCATCATTGCTGTTATAGTACCTACTATCATTTTATGTGCAATATTTGCCTTCCTATACCTTACCGGTGTCATCTCTGGTAAGTTGGAAACACTATTTTATTAACTGGAGAACTTTTGATTTTCTGCCCCTGCAAAATCCCAAAGTTCCCCCATATTGTTTTCTGTTCATATGGTTATTTGTTCCAAGAAGCATTAGAGGGGCTTTGAGGACAATATCAAGTAATACAGTTCTCTTCCTTCAGCACTGTTAATACTGCTTGTTCTCGATCAGATGTGCAGATTTGCATGGATTTCAACGATTCCATTGAAAATTGACCTCGTTTTAACTCCTTAAGATTCCCAGATTGCATCTGATTGACAATAAAAGCCTTTACACCAAATACAAGTGTTGATTAACAGCTTTTAATGAGAACGAAACACTGGTGTTAAGTTTAATTCAAATGGCAGTAACGGTAGATTAATACAGCATATCAGGAATCGTTTTCATATTGTATTTATTTTCAGTTGGAAACTGTATGTCAGTATTGATATGTTTGAAGGACATTTTTTTCTGCTTTTACACAGTGGGGGACAAAAACTGCTCTCTACGTAAGCAACACACCAAGGTGCCACAAACAGAAGAAGACGACAATGGGAAAGAACAGACTGATGAGCAGAGTCCTATCGTTTTTCATGGCCAGCCTACGATTGTTAACATTCCTTCCAAGTCTTCCCCAGATGTCTCAAAACCCATGAAAACTCAAAGCAAGTTTCCGCACGACGGCAATCCAACACCAGCACCTTCAACCAACAACAACCATCAAAGTTCTGTCAGTTTACCCCAGAACAAAGACTCAAAACCAGACGTCCCAACACACATCCCTGCGTTCCCTCAGATCCGAAGAGGCAAACATAGCCACAGCAGTCCTGCTCTTTTGACCAAAAATGATGAAATGTCCCCCAGTTCTCCTTCAGCCTCCTCTACCTCGCTGGTTCAGCGTTCGATGAGCATGTCCGAGTCTGGATCACGTTCAAACGGTGCCAAACCTCAACGTAGAAACACCTTATCCTACCCATTTCCGTCCGCTAACCGCTTCTCTGCTCTGGCAAATCTACCTGAAGATGATTCCATGCCGCTGCTTGAATGAGAGCAGAGCAGGGTTTCTTTGTTGTTTTTCTTCAGTATGGAAGACATCAAAACAAGTGGTCAGTGATAGAGAAAGTAAAGTAAAATTAGTCATACCACAGTGCAGAAAGGGAAAACACATGTGTCGTGGCTTCCTTCCTTATATTTCCATCAAGCTACTAGACGCCTTAAACAGACAGTTCTAACTCGTATCTTTCTTCAAAGTACTCACAATTTGAAGTGTTGCTTGGCCTCCGATGGTTTAGACGATGTTGCGATGTGTTTGCTCAAAATAACATAACAAACATTTGCACATGCAACAAAGAAAATAGGCCTTTACAATATTCAAAAGAAATAGGCAAAACTCAAAGTAAAATAACAAAACAACTTAGGTATTCTTTCTGTCTTGAAAATGCTTATAACTTAAAGAGTACTTGTACGGTACGTTGCGGTAAGATAAATACGTTTACGTGTACGTTAAGTACGGTTAAAAACTGTTCCTCGACGGCGTCTCTCTACAGGTTGCTCATCACTGTGGCTTTAGCACAGGTGCCGTGGGAATTGTAGTCCTTTATAGTGCGTGGACTACAGACGTCACAATTAGGTGGACTTTCTTATCAAAATCAAAATACTGGCTCTAACATACCGGCCCCTATTGTTATGGGCATCTTTAATAACAATAAACAAAAATTCAAAAGGAGCCAGACAAAGTCAGTCTTCATATTCTATTTGAGATAGACAGGGTGTCTTAATTGTCCATCTTCAGTTATTTCCTTATTCTAAGGCAGGCACCAGTAGGCATATTTTGCTTATTGGTCTTTCCAGCGTGTTGGTTTTTGTCTTAAGAAGAACACTCCGAATCAGTCCTCCAGATCCAGGACGCGTCTCCATAACTCTTGCCATTAACCAGGATCCACGAGGTGCATTTGAATCCATGATTATTACGATGTCTCCAGGCATGAAGTTCCTTTTAATGCGATTCCATTGCCGTCTTTCTTGCAAAAGTGGTAGATATTCTTTGATCCATCTGGTCCAAAACTAATTAGCTATATACTGTACTTGTCGCCAGCGGCGTCTTGAGTATGTGTCTTGCTGATGGAATAAGCCTGGGGGCAACGAAGGTTTGACCTTGAGCTGCAGCAAATGGTTTGGTGTGAGAGGTTCCAAGTCATTTGGATCATTTGACACTGTAGTTATTGGTCGGCTGTTGAGAATTCCTTCAACTTCACACAGAACTGTTGAAAGGCTTTCGTCATCAAGTGTTTGTTGTTTTGTGATGGAGAGCAGAATTTTCTTTACAAGCCGGATTAGTCTTTCCCATACTCCGCGATGATGTGCTCCGTAAGGAGGATTGAAGGTCCATTTCACATCCTTTTGCTGGAGGGCTTGCTCTATTTTGCTCAGATTCCACTCTTTTATAGATTCCTTCAGCTCTCTTTCAGTGGCAACGAAATGAGTCCCATTGTCTGACCTCATCTCCAATACTTGTCCTCTTCTGCTGATGAAACGTCTGCAGGCATTAATGCATGAATCTGTATCTAACGAATGAGCTACTTCCAAGTGCACCGCTCTGGTTGTTAGACAGGTAAAGATAACTCCATATCGTTTCACAATGCTTCGTCCTCTTTTCACTTCCAGTGGGCCAAAGTAATCCACTCCAACATATGTGAATGGTGGTAGGTCTGGTGTAACTCTGTCTTTTGGCAGATCTGACATTTTTTGTTCCCCTGCATTTCCCTGCATGCGTCTGCACACAGTACATTCAGATATTATTTTTCTGGCTAATGCATTGGCACATGGTATCCAGTATTTTTGTCTTAACCTGGATAACATATGATTCCTTCCACTGTGACCAACTTGTTGATGAATATCTCGAAGTATGGATTTAGAGACATGGTGGTGTTTTCCAAGAATGGTTGGGTGCTTTGCTTCCTCAGGCATTGCCATTTTATTTAGCCTTCCTCCAACCTTTATCAGTTCATTCTCGTACACTGGATCCAATTTATACAGCGTACTACTTCCTTTGATAGGTTTTCCCCTTTTCAAAGTTTCCACTTCCTCTGGAAAAGACTGTTTTTGACAGAAACACAACAATGCTGCTTCAGCCTTATCCAAGTTATCCTTAGAGAGTGTGAGCCCTCTCATAGAGTCTTTAAACACTCTCATCTCCTTCTCAATCACCTTTATTCCATGTGGTTCTTGTGCTTGAGTAAGTACTTCCTTCCTCTTCTTACTTAAAAGCAGCAAGAGATGTTTTACTTGAAGGAACCATGCAACTGCTCTTTTCAGTTTCCTCCAATCAGAGTAGTGATGCACTAGCTTGCTTGTGGCATTTAGGTCAGTTGCAATGGTTGGGTTCACGTTGAATTTGTCCTTCTTCACCTCTGGATCATCAGGATAGCTGTCATTGACCAGTTTAAGTGCGTCCGGAAACTCAGGCCATTTGTCCTCAGGTTTTTTCAGAAACAATGGACCGTTTATCCAAGTCTCACATTTCAAGAACGATTCTGCTGCCACTCCCCGAGATGCATAATCTGCTGGATTCAGTTTAGTGTTGATGTACTTCCACTGTGATGTTGCTGTTGCTTCTCTGATCAGACTTATTCTGTTGGCTACAAATGTCTGAAACCTTAGCGTTTCATTCATGATGTATCTCAGAACAGATGTACTGTCAGTCCAGAAGACAGATTTGCATAATGGGATTTGCAGCTCGGTTCTGATCATCTTGTCCATGCGTACTGCCAGTACTGCTGCTGTGAGCTCCAATCTTGGGACAGTGACTTTTTTCAGAGGCACGACACGTGACTTTCCTGACATGAAGGATATGTGAACGTCTTCATCTTCATTTGTCATCTTAAGGTAGGTGACAACACCGTATCCAATCTCGCTTGCATCACTGAAATGGTGCAATTGTGCAGATTTTATTTGTCCATAATTCTTTGGTTTGATACATCGATCAATCTTGAAGCTTTCTATCTGCTTTAATCCCATGAGCCATCTTTGCCACTGTTTCTTGAGAGCCTCCGGGATTTCTTCGTCCCACCCACAATTGAGTTTGCACAACTCTTGTAGGACATGCTTTGCAGTGAAGATAAATGGGGAAAGAAATCCAAGTGGGTCATACACAGAGCAGACTGTTGAAAGGATGCCTCTCCTTGTGGCTGGTTGAGATTGTAAGCAGACTTGAAACTTGAAAACATCTTCCTCCACATGCCACTGTATCCCTAGGGCTCGTTCTATTGGAAGATTGTCTTGGGTCTCTAAGTCCAGGTTTTTTACCTCTTTGGGTTTTTCACTCTTTAGGATGGAGGCCAGCACAGTTTTACTGTTGCTTGTCCACTTTGTCAGATTAAATCCTCCCTTTGCACACAGATCCTTGAGTTCTTCACATAACCTCACAGCTTGATCAGCAGAAGCGACAGATTTTAAGCAGTCATCAACATAGAAATTTCTTCCGACAGTGTCAACAGCTTCTGCAGAGAAATCCTCTTTGTTATCTTCAGCGGTTTTAGTGAGAGCATAGGTTGCACAACTTGCTGATGAAGTAGCACCAAATAGATGTACTGTCATCCTGTACTCAGCGAGAGGTAAACTGACATCTCCTCCTGGCCACCAAAGAAAGCGAAGATAGTCTTGATCGGCAGGAGCCACCTTGACCTGATGATACATCCCCTCGACATCAGCCATGAAAGCTATCTGTTCTTGTCTGAATGGAATGAGCACACCAAGTAGCGTGTTGGTAAGATTGGGACCCTGAATAAGCTTGTCATTTAGTGAATATCCTTGATAAGATGCAGAACAATCGAACACTACGCGAATCTTGCCCTTCTTTGGGTGATGAACCCCATGATGTGGTATGTACCACACCTTTCCACTCTCAGGTTTTAGCTGCTCTTGGGGCAGTGGCTGAGCGTGACCTTTAGCTATCACAGCCTCCAAGAATGTTTTATATTCATCATGGAAAACTTTGTTCCTTTTGAATTTCCTTTTTAATGATTCTGCTCTCTGCTCTGCAAGTTTGCAATTGTTTGGCATCATGATATTCTTCTGTTTAAATGGAAGTTCAAGCTGATAATGTCCATCTTTGATTTGAGCTGAATCTGACATGATCTTTAAGAATTGCTTGTCTTCAACTGACATCTCTTTCTTCTCATCACAACCATTCTCTGGAAAGTCATGATTGTATTGCTGCACCAGCAGCTCACCTAAATCTGTCACTGATATCCGATTAACAACAGCACATGAAGTATTCTCAGAGTCAGTGGTTTCCTGATTCAGTCCATTCACAACCCAACCTAGGACTGTCTTAACAGCAAAGGGTCCTCCACTTTGACTGTTTATTATTTTCCACGGCTCCATTAGCTTTGGTGCATTTGTTCCTATAAGCAACCCGATTTCACAATCCAATTCAGGCAACTTAATTTCTCTTAGATATTTCCATTTATTTATGGTCTCTTGAGTGGGAATGTGCTCTTTTCCAGCAGGAATTTCCTCTTGTGTGTAGACTTTAGGCAGCTGATAGAAATCATTGCCTTCGATGCAACTCACTTCAAGACCTTTGATAAAGGAAGTGTCAATCATTTTCTCCTGACCCATTGTTTTTAAGAGGATTTTTGTTCTCTTGGCTTTGGCATGCAAATCTTGTTGAAGGGCTTCAGTACAAAAACTTGCAGTGCTTCCCTGATCCATAAATGCATAAGTCTGCACAGTCTGGTTCGAGTTTGACAACTTTATTTGAACTGGGATAATTGGTAGGGTTTGTTGACCACCGGCCCCAGTGTGGTTTCTGCCATTTAAAGAGACTAATGCACTGCTTACAGAAGCTGCTTGGGTGTATTTATCAGAGTTGTCTTTTTGTTCAATCCTTTTCTTGTAGATGTGCAGTATTGTTGGATGTTTCATTGAACAAACTTCACATTTCATTCTTTTCTGACAGTCTTTGCTTAGATGTCCTTTCGCTAGACAGCCAAAGCAAATTCCTTGTGCTTTGAAGCAGTCAATCTTTTCATTGTGTGATTTGTTGTTCATCTTACATGTTTCAGAGGTGTGTTCTCCTGCACAAAATACACACTGCTTCTGAACAGTAATGCCTTTATGGTCAGATTTGATGTTTTGGAAAGGTTTTTGCTCTCCATTGACTCCTGGGCTTGTCACAGTAACAAAACTACTTCCCTTATAACCATGAGCAGGCTTATTGCTGGGTGGTTTGTACACTTTAGTATCCCTTTTTGGCATGACGTCCTGTATGTCTCCAAACATGGGGTCTGATACAATGCGTGCATGCTTTTCAATGAAGTCGACCAATATTGGAAACTTTGCTCTTGTCTTATTGTGTTCATAATATGCATATGCAGTTGTTCTCCACTTTTCCCTAAGTTTAAATGGGAGTTTCATGATCACATTTCTCATGTTTGATGTGCTATTCATTTCATCCAAAAACTCAACATCTTCCATTGTGTTGCAACATCCACGAAGAAAGATAGCATAAGAATGCAGTGCTTTTCTATCTTCACTCTTGATGGCATTCCAGTTCAACATTTTGTCCAAACAAGCTGCTGCGATTAAGAGTTGATGTCCATAGTTCTCTTGGAGCAGTCTTTTTGCTTCCAAAAAGCCCTTTTTGGAATCCATGTATTGGCAACTTTTGACCAAGTCTTTAGCTTGGCCTTCTGTATACTGCTCTAGAAAGAACAGCCTGTCTTTGTAATTGTCAGTTTTATCTTCTATTGTATGTTCGAACATTCTGATGAATGAAAGGTACTGTAATGGATCTCCTTTTAAAGATGGGTATTTCTCTGGATGGGAGTAATGTTAAGCGTTGCTCCTTCATTAGCATTTCAGTGATTTCATTTTGTCGCTGCATTACTTGAACAATGTCATTGCTTTCAGTCCGAGAGCTTTGTCTGACTTGGATGGAGTGATGCTGCTGTGCTGATGCTGCTGTCCTTGTTGTGGGCCTTGGTTGTAATACTTGAACACGACCACTAGGGGCTGCATGACTTGAGTTCATTGCATTGAAGTCTATGAAACTCTTTTTATTATCCTTCTCCACAGGTTTTCCTTGGTTCTCTTCATCCTGGAAATCATCATTTTCGGCTGGCTGACCAGTGTCATACTGCTCCTCCCCCACACGAGGGTCAGGATCAGAGTCATCATACTCAGAAGCTTCCAATGTTTTAATTTTGGCTGTTGCAGCATCAATATCAGTTTGAAGCTCAAGCTTTTCCATTTTAGCTCTGATATTGGCTTTCATTGCTTCCAGGTCAGCTTCTTGTTTTTCCAGTGAGTGTTTCTGTGATAAGGCAGCAGCGCGTGACATGAGCGCAGCTCTCTCTGCCTCTGCCTTTCTTCTTACTGATGAAGCTGTTGAAGATGTGTTGCTGCCACTAGAACTTGTACCTTTTTTGCTTATCATGCCCACTGATATTGCTTTATGTGGACTTGACATAAGTGCAGTATATGAGCCATGGTCAGAAGGAGGCACATGCTCAAAGGAGGCAGCTCTAGTTAACCATTTCTTCATCACATCTTGAAACTCATTGAAATATGCAATTTTTGGGAGATACCAGTCAACATGATCACTTTCTTGCTCTTGCTCCGACAGCATTTCTTGCACTGAGTAATGTGAGTTTGAAAACTCTTTGCAGAGTATTTGAAAAACCCCACGACGACCTTGCATCTCAATGATATTCCCATAATCAATCATGAGTGAATCAATCTCGCTTTTTTTCCTTGAGACTTGACCCAATTTTGTTTTCCTTTTTTTAATTAACTGCGCCAGCTTATCTTCCAAAGCCTTTTGTGTAGGTCTTATTATTCTTTTTGGTCTGACGTCAGCATTTTCCACAGGCACTTCACGTTCATTCCCGTTTGGGTCCATAGGAGTTTCATTCGTTTCCACATTTTCCTTTTCAGCCATTGTTATGCTTTATTGTCATTAAAACATCCACTTGTAAACAGCTGTCCTTACTTTAATGTTGCGCTTTGATAGTGCGCGACTTGGATCCGCGGCAGTGAGCCGGATAGACAAACGTATTAAAGCGCTTTCCAAGATGCTCTCCGTGAGTTACGTTCCACACTTTATTCATAAGCGAATTTATTCCACTTCCAGCATTAGACTATTCTGTATTGTAACATCCACAACATGCGGCACAAGCCTTTTTCCACAGAAATCCACGTTGTCACAATCCAGAAAGTCAATGCGGTCCTTCCTTGTTCACTATGAAGTCCGTGATTTGTAAACTCACGATTCACATCCGCTCGTATCCATTCATTTCCAAGAGTGTTTCATTCATTATAATAATATGGTGGCAACCATTTAATTCCACACGGATTTGTCCGTCACGAGAGTTTTTAACGATGCTTAACATACACGTAAACGTATTTATCTTACCGCAACGTACCGTACAAGTACTCTTTAAGTTATAAGCATTTTCAAGACAGAAAGAATACCTAAGTTGTTTTGTTATTTTACTTTGAGTTTTGCCTATTTCTTTTGAATATTGTAAAGGCCTATTTTCTTTGTTGCATGTGCAAATGTTTGTTATGTTATTTTGAGCAAACACATCGCAACATCGTCTAAACCATCGGAGGCCAAGCAACACTTCAAATTGTGAGTACTTTGAAGAAAGATACGAGTTAGAACTGTCTGTTTAAGGCGTCTAGTGGCTTGATGGAAATATAAGGAAGGAAGCCACGACATCGTTAAAAACTGTTCCTCGATGGCGTCTCTCTACAGGTTGCTCATCACTGTGGCTTTAGCACAGGTGCCGTGGGAATTGTAGTCCTTTATAGTGCGTGGACTACAGACGTCACAATTAGGTGGACTTTCTTATCAAAATCAAAATACTGGCTCTAACAACATGCATTGATGATTTTACTCTAGTCAAAGTATTTTTAAAATACCAAACTTTTTTTTTATAATGTCGACTAAATTATATCACTAATATACTTACAACGTTGTAATGTGGTGCAGGTAAATGTGGAGCTAACTTTTATATATGTTTTATACGACCCGGTGGCTTAGTTCATGCCAGTACATCACATTTTTTATTTAGTAAATATTTAGTATATCATTTTTTAAGTAAAAAAGGAAAGAAAAATGTACAAATTGTAGTAGAATAGAAGTATAATGTTACTTAATTAGGAAATACTTAATTAAAATACTGTTATTGGTAAATGTAGTTAGTTACTGGTTTGGTGGGTTTTGGCATTACAGATGTTTACAAAATGCTCTGTTCACAGGAGTTATTTATGGGTTAGGGTTACTTTTTTACCTTTCTATGCATTTTATTACAGATAACATCATGTAATACGTTCAGCTACAGATAAAGAGCACCCCCTTGTGGAAGAGTCATGATATTGCTTTACATCACTCTGTCCGTCCCCTCAGTATGCAGATACGGAGCTTGGGAAAAAAGCCATATCATACTTTGCCCCCTCAACCTGGAACACACTTCAGCAGGAACTTAAGCTGACCATTGTGATACCCATCAGAGATTTTAAATTAATAAAAAAAAGCTGGAGAAATCATCTGTGGGTGTCCTGCAATATCTGACTATATGCATTTTCAATGACTACTTTTGACGATGTTTTATTTGATTGTTGCCTCTTTGTTTAGTGTCCTGTCTGTCTGTAACGTTGTGTGATAGCGTTACCACTGAACAGGTCTCTCTTGACTGAGACCCTGTTTCTCAATGAGAGGTTCACCTGTATAAATAAAGGCTAAATAAAAAACATGCGGCTTGTTCATTCATTCAGAGGTACATTTATTTGTAGATTTCCTTTCACCTCCACCTGTCTTTGAATGCTGTGAGAAAATGTCTACATCTCATGTGAATTGTTCAAATGTGTCTACTTCCATTAACCAGTTGTTTGCTTCAGACTTTACAGCCACAGTGTATTTAATAATTTAAGTACTTGTTTAATACTCAGGAATTGCGACCCAACGAAATTGTAATGCGTTGTATTACAGATGACATCAAGCCAAACTATTTGAAACCTTGAACTTAAGATAAAGAGCACCCCCTTGTGGAAGAGTCTTAATTGCTTCTTTATTATGGCTCTAAAGTTATTGTTTTTGAATGCTGGGAAAACATTTCTGTCTTATATGAATTGTTCAAATGTGTTTACTTTCATTCACCAGTTGTTTGCTTCAGACTTTACAGCCACAGTGTATTTATTAAACCATCCTGTATCTCTGCTGCCTGCTTATCATCCTCTGTAATGAGTTGAAGTAAACTTTTAATTGTAATTTTAGCAATGTTTAAAAAAAGTTGCATTTCCTTTAAATGCCAATTTTTGTACCTTCATACACTAAAAAAAGGTGAACTCAGTAAATAGACTTTGGGTAAAACTACTCAATCTTCTATTCAAACTATTTCATTTTCTGATTGCTTTACCACATAGTCAGAGGCTGGTGAGGGGTGTTTATGTGTTGTAAAGAATGAGCTGTATTGTCTTGTTTAATGTTGTTTATTGAAGTATGTGTCTGAGGTACTAAATTATTATTTTGGATGCATAAAGTAGAGGGTTGTAAGCAAATGGTAGATGTCCATAAAACTTTGAGTGCAAGCATAAAATAAAATGATAGTTTTCACCAAAATAATTTCTGTAATTTGATTGTTTAAAGGTATTTAAAACCATGAATCTAAGGATGAATTGTTAATTTAATGAGAAAATGTTTCTTCTTTTCACACCACTTTAAAATGTATTTTAAGGGTCCAAATTCTGCTATTATCTGATAAAAGACACAAAATACCTGATATTGACTCTCTAAGCACACACTTCCATAAGAAGACTATACCGGCACCAGTATTTCAAATTTGGGCACCAGGGGGCACAATAAGACAATTGAATTACTTACAACAATTGTGGCAACAAAGTGACAATTAATATAATTAAATAGATTTGAATCACAACAATTTGATTAGAAAGTACTGAACTAATTGAGTTTATTACATTACATTACATGTCACTTGCTTTTATCCAAAGCGACTTACATACTCAATACTGTGGACAATCCCCACAGGAGCAATTTGTGTCTCAGGGACACAACGACATGCTGACTGCAGTGGGGTTTGAACCTGTGCTCCCCTGATCCGAACACCAACGCACAAACCACTGCACCACACGCCTCCCCGTTTATAAAACATAATTATAATAACTAAATGTGTGGAATTTATTCATTTTGATTGAGTTTTTATTAACCAATTATTTGAACAAACCACCAACTTACAGCAGGTATATTTATTTATTGCAGAATCTAACAAACAACAACAAAATGTTCACCAACATTTAAAAAATGACACTAACGCAGGTTTTAGGCCTAGGTCCAGTCATTGTTTGACATTTTTAATGTGGAAATGTTACCCACAACAGATTCAGTTGTAACATCTGTTACTGCAAGAAGGACCGACTCACCATTGAAGGCGCAGCAAAGAAGGCCGGGATAGGCCCAGATCCAATCAGGATATGTATTTGTATTGGTGTAAATCCTGGCCAATGAAAAGTCTGGAATATCAGATCAGTGTGGGCGGGGTTAAACTTTGACTTTTGTGTGTTTTTTAAAGTTGAAAATGTTTGTTTGCTCGCTGCTGCGAAATGTTTGCAGCCGTAGAAGATCAACAATAAATCGGTGTAATTATACATATGATGGAACTACGGGAGAAATGCACGGATCAGTGAGGAGTTAGCACCCTTAAATGAAGATACAAGTGACGTTTAATCATGGATAAGCTTGAGTTTAAGCAACACGTTCTCACTCCCAACCCTTCAACATGTTGACGAACGGTCAGGGCCCCTCCCCGTCACTCTATTACACACAGGGTACCCTTTGGGCGTCAGTGTTCAACGGGCAGGGCATCCCATTGACTTGCATAGAGCTCCCTGAACGTTGGTAATAGACAAATTGGGATCGCGGCGAAATGCTCGCCGCAGATCCATTCTCACAGCGTTTATCAACCTTTTTCTTACTCAATATCAAGCCACACTTATTGTTTTTACTTCTTTATTTTAATTGAATAATGTAGGACTTTTGTTGCCGTCAGTTATGGGGAGAGTAGGGGCTCATAATACTGAAATCTGAATTGTTTCATCATTTTTTCCTTGTATTCTTTTCTAAACCACACACTGTTATTTACTCAACAATAACACATAATTATCCTTGTGTTTATTTATTTGTTTGATTAATAAACACAAGTTGGAATCCGTCAGGACTGAGGGTCGGAGCAGCTCATAGTAGTTGCTTAAGAGAATTTTACACCCGGAAGTAAATATTCTCTCCGCTTCGCTTGACAAACCCAGTGATAGTCCTCAAGCTCTGTGATTGGATGTTTGAGTGTGCGCTGAGGGTTACGCCGAGCGTCGAACAGCACTTTGAAATGGGATGGAACCACGGTAGACTGTCCAAAACTGGATTTGAACGGGTCCACCCCGACGTAAGGGACAAATTAGCTCAGAGAACGGATGTTGATGCTGGAGGAGTGTGTAGGTTCACTGAGGACTGACAGTGAGGGGTAGCTGTGCAGAAACTGGGTGTGATCCTCTGTGTGAGACAGCAGCTTCAGCTCAGCGTCTCTCCTCTTCAGCTCCAGCATAGCAGAGATCAGCAGGAGCAGCTTGGAGTCCAGTCTTCTTCAGCTCCTCCACTAAAGCTGCTAGCATGGTGTTTTCCAGCGGGACAGGCCTCTGTATGAAGCTCTGATTACATTGAGGGCAGCTGTGGATCTTCTTCTAATCGTCTCCGTACCAGAAGCCTTTAGTACACTTCATGCAGTAGCTGTGTCCACAGGGAGTCGTCACCGGATCCTTCAGTAGATCCAGACAGATGGAACAAGAGAAGGTTTCCCGGTCCAGCTGAACTCCTTTCTGCGTCATTTCACCTCTCAGTGGCAGCGAGTGTCTGAGCTTCACTTCCTGAGAGCTGAAACTATGTGAGCTGTGATCTGAACAGCATGTGTGTGTGTGAGCAGTGAATGTGGCCTATCAGCTCTTGTACTTTACCCACATGTTGGTTACACCCAACCTCCTCAGCGTGGATCTGAAGGGGAGGAATTTACAAACGGAGCCTCGCTTACAACCTGCTCTACATTTAAAAACAGTCTTCAGCTGTAAAGTATTTGTTTTAAATTCAGGCTTTTGTAGCACACGGCTCCACACTCATGGTAGCAGTGGTGTAAGAAGTATTCAGATATTCTACTAAAGCAAAAGTACAAATACTACAGGGTAAAAATACTGTGTTACAAGTAAAAGTACAAAAGCATTGGTATCAAAAGTATGTGTGTTTTATCACAACATTAGTAAATGTAGAGCTAATTTGAATAACTTTATGTCCTGCTGCTGTGTCCTGTGTATTTAATAATTGATTTATATTTTTGAATTATATAATAATCTATATCTACCTAGTAACTAAAAGCTGTGAAATTAATGCAGTGGATTAAAAAGTACAATACTGTCTTCTAAAATGTAGTGCAGTAGAATTATAAAGCAGCATAAACTGAGACGTATTGGTATCAACCACTACTTACTACTTACTGTGCGTAATGTCCCATTTTAGAATCATATATATTGAATTACTGGATTATTTCATTTTTTATGGATTAATGTGTTTGTTACATCCCTAATAAAGTGTAGGGAAATGTAGACAGTAACACACAACAACCAATAACAGTCAGGGTGAAAGAGAACACAAGTTTATTTATTTACACCAAAGAAAATGCCCAGCTGCACAGACAGGAAGTGATCAGCTGATTACCTGCAGTGAGAAAAAGGGGGAGAAGAGAAAAGAGCAGGAGGAGGGAAGGTCAGTCCACCTTAAATGAGCAGTGGGTGATCAGCAGGTGAAAGGCAGGACACGGGAACTTGGTCCTGAGGAGATGTAACGATTATTAAACAAGAAATAGTCGAGTCAAGGGGTCAAATAAATGAACATTTTAGATTATTAGTAAATCGGTTGCAGGTGGGTGAAAACAGGCTTAGGGAGTAACGTATTACATGTAACAGTATTAGGTCATGAGGATAAAAAATAGACAAATATATTCCCTTACAGTTACAGAAGCTGCTGACGACCAACACACTTGTGTCTTTTGAAACGATTACGCCATTTAAATCTTTTGTCACAAACTTTGCAGCTCTATTTTTTCTCTCCTGTGTGGACTCTCATGTGTCTTTTTAAACCTCCACTCTGTGAAAAAGCTTTCTTACAGACTGAGCAGCTGTGTGCTTTCTCTCCTGTGTGGACTCTCATGTGTTCCTTTAAATTATCACTCCGTGAAAAAGCTTTCTTACAGACTGAGCAGCTGAATGGTGTCTCTCCTGTGTGGACTCTCATGTGTTCCTTTAAATGAT
This sequence comes from Gobionotothen gibberifrons, assembly GCA_943591055.1. Classification (NCBI taxonomy): domain Eukaryota; kingdom Metazoa; phylum Chordata; class Actinopteri; order Perciformes; family Nototheniidae; genus Gobionotothen; species Gobionotothen gibberifrons. Next base: position 19,172 of record CALSBZ010041021.1, read on the forward strand.
CACTACGTGAAAAAGCTTTCTTACAGACTGAGCAGCTGTGTGCTTTCTCTCCTGTGTGGACTCTCATGTGTTCCTTTAAACTTCCACTCTGTGAAAAAGCTTTCTTACAGACCGAGCAGCTGTGTGCTTTCTCTCCTGAGTGGACTCTCATGTGTTTCTTTAAACTTCCACTCCGTGAAAAAGCTTTCTTACAGACTGAGCAGCTGTGTGCTTTCTCTCCTGTGTGGACTCTCATGTGTTCCTTTAAATTTCCACTATGTGAAAAAGCTTTTTTACAGACTGAGCAGCAGTGTGGTTTCTCTCCTGTGTGGACTCTCATGTGGTCCTTTAAACTTCCACTCTGTGAAAAAGCTTTTTTACAGACTGAGCAGCAGTTTGGTTTCTCTCCTGTGTGGATTCTCATGTGTTTCTTTAAATGTCCACTATGTGAAAAAGCTTTCTTACAGACTGAGCAGCTGAATGGTTTCTCTCCTGTGTGGATTCTCATGTGTGCCGTTAAATTTACACTCTGTGAAAAAGCTTTTTTACAGACTGAGCAGCAGTGTGGTTTCTCTCCTGTGTGGACTCTCATGTGGTCCTTTAAACTTCCACTCTTTGAAAAAGCTTTTTTACAGACTGAACAGCTGAATGGTTTATATTCAGCACTACGTAGTGGATCACTGACAGATTCATGTCTATTTTTCAGTGAGTTTGAGCCTGATGCAGGTTCTCTGGTCTCTTTCCAATCAGCACTGTCTTCAGTGTCTGGTTCAGAAGAGTCTTCAGTGTCAGGTTCAGAAGAGTCTTCAGTGTCGTCCTCAGTCTTTGGTTGTAAACTGCTCTCTGGATCTGAGTTCCTGGCTGGTTCTGGTCCTCGACAGTCATCTCCATCAGCTTCTGTTTCCATGTGTTCAGTTTGTCTTTGATGAGGCTGAGAGGACTGAGGTTTCTCTTTATCATCTTCACTCTTCACAGGGTCAGGACTGAAAGTGAACTTGGTGATATCAGCCTCCTCCAGCACCTGAAGCTGCTCTTCCTCCTGTTCCTGCTTAATGTGTGGGGGGGGCTCTGGGTCCTCCTGGTCCAGACTGGTGCTCCATTCCTGCTGGTCAGGGAGAAGCTCTTCTTTAACCACCACCACCAGCTGGACGTCTGCAGGAAACAGGAAACACACCGTCAGAACAAACTGTTAAGTGTTAGCATTTAAAAATCTAATCACCAT
>CALSBZ010041023.1:0-12987 GCA_943591055.1 Gobionotothen gibberifrons
GTAAAGATTTTGATGGAAAGACCAAATGTAAAGATTTTGATGGAAAGTCCAAATGTTCAGAAAATAGTCAGAATTGTGAGAAAAAAGCTATAATTAGAATTTGGTCTTATATATGATGTAGTTTAATGAGCAGCCCCTCCCTCCACAGGTAAAGCAAACTGGAGTATCCCCTGCTTTGACAGAAGGAATATTTAAGAGGTGCTGTGGCTCAGTGGGTTAAAGTGCCTGTCTAGTAAACAGGAGGTCCTGGGTTCAAGTGCCTTATTGTAGCACAGATATGCTCTCTCTTTGGCCTACTTGAATAAGTCATGAAGGTTCCAGATACCCAAAGGACTTCTTTGAAACCAAAAAGCTGTCAAGCCTCGGTATTGCAACCATGTTTGCAAAAGCTTCTTGCGACACAATATAGTGTCCACTTTGGCACTAAAGGGTTAAGCAATTTAACATTTCCGATAATGGATGCTTACTCTTGTGAACGTGGTTCCTTCTGAATAAGGATGGAAAGGACAAGGACCCTACTGACCCAAAGCTTTTACAATTAGCAGAGGATGGTTCGATCCTTCCCCACTGGGTTTAGCAGAGGATGGTTCGATCCATCCACCTCTGGGTTTAGCAGAGGATGGTTCGATCCATCCACCTCTGGGTTTAATATGTGATGATGATGAAGGTCTAATGTGTGATGATGATGAAGGTCTAATATGTGATGAAGATGAGGGTCTGGAGGACCCTTCAGATCTCTCTATCTGATGACGATGAGACGTACCTCTGATCTCCAGACGACCACAGACCCTCTGACGGGGATGAACCTCAGACCCTCCCTCTCCTCCTTGCTCCACTCCTGCTGACTCCTCCCCCCTTGCTGACTCCTCCTCCTCCTCCCAGTCTGCAGAGCGACGGTAAACTCCTTCATTCACGTCTTCAAACACGTCCAACATCTCAGAAACTCGAGCTGTGTGACCGGCCAGCTCCGTGACCTGAGGGGGGGCGGGGGGTATAGAGAGGAGGGGGGGGAGGTCATATAGAGAGGGGGAGAGGGGGGGGGTTATAAACTGAGCATAGCAGAGGAGGACCAGCACCTCCTTGTAGGAGCCGATGATCCTCCTCAGAGGGGGGCGGTACATAGAGAGCAGAGGAGGACCAGCACCTCCTTGTAGGAGCCGATGATCCTCCTCAGAGGGGGGGGGGGGGGGGGGTAGGGGGGAGAGGGGGACCAGCCCCCCCTTGGGGGGGGCGGGGGCCCCCCCCGGGGGGGGGGGGGGTACATAGAGAGCAGAGGAGGACCAGCACCTCCTTGTAGGAGCCGATGATCCTCTCCACGGCGTCAGCAGCAGAGTTCAGGAGGCTCCGGGCCGTGGTGAAGGCCTGCGTCCTCTCACTCATCAGCTCCTCCTCCTCCATCTGCAGAGCCGCCTGCTGCACCTCCAAGGAGTCTGGGGGAGAGAGAGAGAGAGAGAGAGGGAGAGAGTCTCATCAGAGCTGCACCTCCTCAGAGTCTGGGGGAGAGAGAGAGATAGAGAGAGAGAGAGAGAGAGAGAGAGAGAGAGAGAGAGAGAGAGAGAGAGAGAGAGAGAGAGAGAGAGAGAGAGAGAGAGAGAGAGAGAGCTGCACCTCCTCAGAGTCTGAATTCTTCCTCAATAATATAATACATGAACCGTGCTCTACTTGAACCTCATCATGAGAGGACGGCAGGATTGTAATTTTCCCCTAGCAAAAAAAATGAAAAAATGAAAAGAAAAAAATAATCTCAGTACACCGTCACCGTGATAAGTATGTTTAATTAATGTTGTTAATATGCCTAGATTGCCTACTCTCAAAGTCTTGTATTATATTATTGAGTCAATCATATAATACATTAACCGTGCTTTACCTGAACCTCATCATGACACTAGAGAGGACGGCAGGATTGTAATTTCCCGTGTTCAGTGAATGCACCAGACCAACCAGAGAGTTGCATGGAAATAAACGTGTCTTATTGGCTGACAGGTACCTATCCATGTAAGCAAAGCATAAATTACAGCTACGTTGTTGACGTTACTTTGAATCGCGGGGGTAAGCTAAACCGTTAGCAAGTAGCTATAGCTAGCCAGAGATATTAAATAAACACTTTGTCATACAATCTAAATGTAATGTTTTTTAGCGTTACCTGGTGATTTCAAAGAAAGCTCTCTGGGAAATGTTGACTTACTGTTCGACATGAAGCTAGAAGCTACCTTACAGTACACAGTCACAGGGGAGTGGTTTGTAAAATATCCATGAAGAAAAAGAAAATCTGTTTCCAGTTGTGTTTCATCTGGGTGTTGAGAGAGGTATCCATAGATCTCTCATGTTGCTCTCAGAGGGCAGCAGATTCATGCTTTCACTTCAACATTTAAAACATCTTCCCGGGGAGGACCCCCCTAGAGGAGGTGAGGACCCCCCTATAGGAGGTGAGACCCCCCTATATGAGGTGAGGACTCCCCTATAGGAGGTGAGGACCCCCCTAGAGGAGGTGAGGACCCCCCTATAGGAGGTGAGACCCCCCTAGAGGAGGTGAGGACCCCCCTATAGGAGGTGAGACCCCCCTAGAGGAGGTGAGGACTCCCCTAGAGGAGGTGAGGACCCCCTTAGAGGAGGTGAGGACCCCCTATAGGAGGTGAGGACCCCCCTAGAGGAGGTGAGGACCCCCTTAGAGGAGGTGAGGACCCCCTTAGAGGAGGTGAGGACCCCCCCTAGAGGAGGGACAACGCCTCTATACTACTGTAAGGGATAAGTCTTAATTATGCCCGAGCTAACATGGGATGTTCCCGGCATATGAACAGCAAGTCTACACCATTTACATGTTTCTGCAACCACTTGACCGGAGTGGTCTATGCACACCGTAGGTTCCCAGGGCCACCAGCATGGATGAATTAATTTAAACAGTGCCTGCGACATTTGAAACAAATGTACCCATGCTTCAGAGACTATTCCTGGGTCTAAATGTTGTCTCATCCACCCTGGGTCTCCTGGAGCTGTGAAATAATCAGAGTGCTTTGTCAATGTCTGCAACTTATAGTTTAACTGACTTTTAAAGCACTATTACTGGGTACACTCATCAGGTAGATCACCCTGGGTGTCTGTGAGTGTGGGAGCCTGCACACAGACGTGATTCTGCAGTGATTCTGCTGTTTTTCCTGGAATTAAAACAGTTTAACTTCACCAATGCTAAGGTATGGTGAAATGTACGGAAATCTGTCCATATGCCTATTTTGTCACTTTTCGTCCGAATTTCAGAACTATTCCTGGGTAAGCAAGTAGCCTTTATGCCCCTGGGTGTGTGCAGAGAAAATGAGCCTAATCGCATTTTTTCCTTCCGTACACTTCACCAATGCTAAGGTATGGTGAAATGTACGGAAATCTGTCCATATGCCTATTAGTTAGTACAGGTGAAATGTACACTCCTTTTACCCAGGATTCAAGCACTATTCCAGGCTACACTCACCACGTGCATGGACCCCCCCCCCCCATGGGTAGTGGTGGGACCCTGTATTGATCTGTGGACACCCTCCTATACTGGGAGTGGGACTACATATTGACTTTGTGTTCACGTACCTTTCAGAATTGTTTCTGGGTAGGCAAGTGGCCTTTATGCCCCTGGATGTGCGCAGAGAAAATGAGCCTAATCGCAGCAGGGATTGTGCATTTTTTCCTTCGGTACACTTCGCCAATGCTAAGGTATGGTGAAATGTACGGAAATCTGTCCATTTGCCTATTAGTTAGTACAGGGGAAATGTACGGTCGCTTATTCCACAAATCTTGGAGGATCCAGGCCGAATTTGGGAGCTCATAGGCGGCCTGCAATGCGCCCCCACCCGTGGAAAGAAGAAAAAAGTGAAGAAAACGGTTAATTATATCTTAAAATAACCAAAAAAGAAGTTTTTAAAAAATTTCAAAAATCAGGCTAAGTGCCAAAGGAGAAGGGGGTCTCAAAACCCAAAGTCTTTGGGGCTTTTTGACGAAGCCCCGGACCCTTTTCCACTTCTCCGTCAAAAGTTTTGTCGGAGAGGGGATATTTTTTTTCTGCTAAAATTCATTCATCCATTTCAGACTACTGTCTGCACAATTTCAGAAACCCGGTTTTTGGAGGCACTCAAAAAAAAAACGGCTGTCTGATATCATGGAGGAATGTATCCGCTACAAGTGCACTCTGTCTCGGATATATTTGGTGCCTCGAGACCCCCCAGCCTGGTTCTTAGAAAACTTTAAGTTTTCAAAAGTGGTCTCTGGAGGAATGCAAGGGGAGTTGACAGTGGACTTTACCTGTGTTATGAGGCACTATTTTGGGATACATTTTCCTCATTTTGACCCTTTTTCTCTGGTTCTCACAAAAGTTAACTGACTTTTTTTGACCCTGGAGGAATGTGGGGGCAGTCGACAGGGGACTGTACCCGGGTTATGAGACACTATTTTGGGATACATTTAGCTCATTTTGAGCCTTTTTCTCTGGTTCTCCAAAAAGTTAACTCTGACTTTAGTGACTCTGGAGGAATGCAAGGGGAGTTGACAGGGGACTCTTGCGGGCTCATGAGGCACTTTTTTCGGATCCTTTTTTTCCATTTTCACCCCTCTTCCCTGGTTCTTTTTATTTTTGTTCTGTTTTGGCCCGTTTCACCCGGTTCTTTCTACCGGGGGCATTGCCCGGTCCCGGGTGCCCCCCCACGGCCTGTGTCCAGCCGTTCACCCCCCAACCCAGCATATGAAGCGTGACCAAGACGAACAGGTTTGAGGGTAGAGGCCCTGGTCCGAGTGGGGGGGTCTGCTGGAGGCTCCTGCCGGGCGCTCCGTGCTGCGTTTAACCGGGACTTGCCTGGAGGATTGGACCGAGAGATGACAGGGATCTCTGCCTGCGAACGAATGCCTAAATGGGACACATTTGGCACTATGATTAAGGGAACTGGCGAGATTTGACCTGGGTTCTCTCCAGTTACTGATATGAGTGCCATTCTACTGGGGGGACACTTCCTTGTGCCGAAATGCTATGCCTCGTGCCCATGGTGTGACTCTGATCACTGGGTACTGTGAATTGAGACCCGTGGTCCTTTGTTGGAATGAAGGTGGAGCTCCCCACCGACGCGATATACATCAGAATGTATACATATTCAATGGATTAAACAAACAATATGTTTCATCCATACAGATAGGATGGCAAACGATTGCCCCCTCTGCAAGAAGTCCTACCTCGCCCTGAGCAAACACCTGCGGAGGAATCACGCGGTTCGCAATGTAGGAAAGGAGAATTCTGTTGTTGATGGCCAATGGACGGATGAACATTAGGCGCCATCCCTGCATCATTTCGGGATGCGAATATATCGGGACAAGGCTGGACCGGCACATGGAGAGGGACCATGTTGAGCTGTCCAAGGAGGACATACATCTGGCTGTTGAACAAGTCAAGAGGAAAGTGGCAATAAAGGAGCTTAGTGAACTCCGATTGACAAACCCAACGATAGGTATGATTTCCTCTTGGGATGTGGATTATCAAGATGAGGGGGGGGTCCTGGAGCAACCTCCCCCCTTGTCCCCGGAGCAAGAGTGTGACAACCGGGACTGTAAGGAATGGAGGATGGAGGCAAATACGATGCAGGCTCAGAGGGACAAATATTTTTCTGAGGTGAAATCCCTGCGCTGCAAGCTGCAGCAGGTGCTCAAACAAAAGCGACATAGGAGGGCACAGAGGCCCAAGGACAATTATGGGTTTGATGTAGGGGACGGGCAGGAACCAGGACCCGAACAAGAAGCACAAGAACGGGTGTTTCTTCATAAGCGACCCCGAACAGAGGCTACAAGGCAGTCCAAGAACCGGGAAACCAGAAGTCCCTCTTGCAGTGAAACAACGACTCCCTCGTGCAGCAAGTCCCCCGTTGCCTCCTCCAGAAGAACCTCATCCAGAGGTAGCACTTCTTTGAAGACTTCCCCTCCCATAAATTCCCCCTGGTTCAGCGGCAGGGGCCGGGGGAATATAATGCGGGACATAAGGTTCCCTGGCATCATCGAGGAGTACCTGGACGGCTACAGAGAGCATCATGAGGGCATCGACCCTACAGTGAGGCTCCAAGAAAATGCATTGTCTAAGATAAGCAGAATCCGAACATTCCTCTGCTTCATGGCACGCGGTTCCAAGCATCTCTCTGACTGGCTCTTCCTGAAGGATGTGAAGAGGATACGCAGCTGGTCCCGGAGCCTGGTGAAGTCACCTCTAAAGGTCCCAACCGCTGACTTTTATATCAAGAATATCTCACACTTTGTGAAATACATGGTGGCCACACCATGCAAGGGGAGCAGGCTCAACCGTATCGACATGGAGACGATCACACGGGAAATTAGCGCCATCCTGAAGTCACTGAGGAAGGGTGTGGCTATCCACCAAATGAGGGTGAAGCGGGACAAGATGTCAGGTCTGCCGAGCCAGAGTGACATAATCGCATGTTTGACTGCGGCTGACACTCGGATCCCTCAGCTCCTTGACGTGATGGCCAGCAAGCCGACGAGAGAAGCCCGTTATTTGCTCTACGGGTACTTGACACTCCACTGGAGCTGCGTCTATGGGCACCGCTCAGGGGTCTACTCAAACTTGACCAACCTCGAGGTCCGAAACGTGGAGCAAAAAGGCACTGCCTTTGGCTACCTCATCCACGTAAGCAACCACAAGACGGCCAACAAGTACGGGGAAGCGCAGCTGTACCTAACAATTAAAGAGTTTGGCTGGATGACAAGGTGGCTGGACATCAAGCAGACGCTGACCGGCACCCAGAACCAGTACTTCTTGTACACAGCGGGGAAGAACCCGTCGAGGAACCTTGCTTCCTTTCTCAGGTCGGCATGGGCTGATGTTGGGCTATCTGGTTCCATCAACTTCACCGACCTCCGGACAATCCACGCCGACAACGCCAAGCGTTTCCAGGACCAAGGGAATACCACTGCAACTGCGGACAAATTCTACGCCAAAGATCCATCTTTGAAGGAGGCTGCGGACATACGGCAACTATTTGCAGAATCACTGCAAGCCGCGGCTGCATCAGAAGCAGCTGAAGAGGCGGGTAGTGTTGGGGACAGCGACTCCAGCTCTGAAGGGGATGAAAGCCCCATTCCGTACCAAGACTTCTCCGATGCCCCGTCAGAATCGTCAGACGAAGATTTCCACTTAAAGTATGACTCTTGGAGAAAAGCAAGGGCCGAAGAGAGGGTGCCTCAGTCTGCACAAAGTGTCAGACTTCCAAACATGAATTGTGTTGTTCAGATCACTCCTCTTGTGCTTGATGATTAAATTATGTTTGTGACGGGAGTCGACAGGGGACTCTTGCGGGCTCGTGAGACCCTTTTTTCAGATATGTTAATGTTAATGTTTATGTTTATCAACATTATTTTAGCCGACTGTATGGTTCCCAGGGGCACCAGCATAAATGCTTTCCTTCAGCACCTCCATGCGCACCGTGAAGGCCCGGGGACCCACACTTAAGCACACTGCCTCGGACAAAACCCCCATGTGAATGACTGTCAGACAAGCGTGCCCCTAGTGACCTAACACTCTGAAAAGTGTCTGACTGTCTGGTAGTCATGAGTCCGCAATTGGATGCTGATGGGCGGACTATGAAGCACCGCAAAATTCACCCCCTTATGGGTAACCAGGGGCATGAAAACATCCTCCACAGGAGTGCTTATGTCTGGGGGCCCGGGGACTCACGGTGTGCAAGGTTATGGAAGTCCCACTGTTGCAGGAGGTAATTAGGCCGTCCTTTGGGGCTCTTAAAACGGCCATATAAAAGGTGCTTTTACCGGTCCTTTTCCTGGAGCTGTGAAATAATCAGAGTGCCAACGACCACCCGCCCCTCTCTGTGGCCCCTCACAGAGCACCAAAGAGCGGACTAATTACCTCCAGCAGGTCTCCCTAACTGGGGCACTCTGATTATTTCACAGCTCCAGTGTGCTTTGTCCATGTCTGCTATTAATTAATAACTTTTCATAGGAATCTCTGTTTGGCACCTGTTCAGATTCTGCTATTTCTGCTATTTTGTAAAATGAATTTAAACAGTACCTGCGACCTTTGCAACTAATATACCCATGTTTCGAAGACTGTTTCCGGGTATAAGTGTTATCTTCTCACCATGGCTGTCTTACAGCACCTGGGAGCGCTCCAGGATCCTGCAGAGGCATTTTCAGGCTCCTCCCTGCACTTTTCCCCCCCTATAAATGAATTTAAACAATGCCTGCGACCTTTGCAAATAATATACCCCTGTTTGGAAGACTATTTCCGGCTATAAATGTCATCTTATCACCCTGGAATGTATTTAATGGTCTCTGTCTATCACTCGTCCTTTAATGCAGAAAAAGGTGTCCCTGGCACCGCCTGGAAAAGTGTGTCCGAGGCATCGCCTGGAACAGTGTGTCCGAGGCATCGCCTGGAACAGTGTGTCCGAGGCATCGCCTGGAAACAATTTTCTGCATTAAAATATTGAAGGTGTACAGACTCTCCCTAGGTATGTTAGTGACTAACCCACCAGGGACAACGCCACTATACTACTGTTAGTGACTAACCTGACAATAAAATGTATGAGACCTTCCAATCAGGTTTCCGCCCCGCACACAGCACAGAAACAGCCCTAATAAAAGTAGCCAACGACCTGCTGATGGCAGCCGACTCTGGGTCACCCAGCATCCTGGTCCTACTTGACCTGAGTGCGGCTTTCGACACAGTGGACCATACCATCCTCCTCCACCACCGGCTTTTGTCTCCGAACCATCTTCTGTAACATTACCGTGCCATTTTAATTAAAGTACCCATTTGAACCTTGAGAGACTCCATTGGTCTCATTTATCCTAAGCTTCTCTCCTGGAGAACAACGAATACTCTAATGACTCACAGTAGTACAGTGTGTACTCACAGTAGTACAGTGTGTACTCACAGTAGTACAGTGTGTACTCACCGCTCTCTGAGTACCCGGTGGCGGTGATGATGGGCAGCGCCACCATCAGCAGGCCGGCTCCGCTCCACACGTACTTCATGAGGAACTGCTCCAGCATGATGTACCAGAGGCGCTTCAGCAGGATCTGATGGATCTGAGAGGAGAGCGAGCTGTAGCTCCTCTGCAGCTGGGACAGCTCTATCTGCGAATCAAACGCACCCAAAATATGCTTTACATCTCCACCTGACAATCAAACCCAGTCTCACGGCATTTTGTGTTATAGTCACGACATTTAATCTATTCGTGTTCACCAACACGATTATCCCCTTTTTTTCGTGTCACACAGAACGATTTTAAAAGCAATGTATTTCTACTGGTAATGTGTTTCGTGCCTGCAACACGTCTTTTTCTCTGTTCGGGTCGTGGAAGACTGGAAGCTGTGTGGTTCATAAAAACATGTTCTTACTCAATATCAAGCCACAATTATTGCTTTTATTTTAAATCATATCATTTCGGACTTTTGTTGCCGTCTGTGAGGAAAATAAATGGGGCTCAGAGCCTCAGGATACTGACATCTGTGTTTTCCTTCTAATTTGTTATTCTTTTCAAAATAACACACTGTTATTTACTCACCAATAACACACAATTATCCTTGTTTTTATTTATTGGTTTATTTCCATAATCTCTGGGTTTTTTGGCGTCCGTCAGGAACTGAATTTCAAAATAAAAATAACCGGAAACAGACGTAGGCCTGTAAGGGACATTTAGAGCATTTTTGAGTTTAGAATGGCCGAAGACACTACACTACCCATAATCCCCAGCTATCGTTTAGGACTACTGTCCCCGTGATTAATCTTCAAGCTCTGGGATTGGATGTTGGAGTGGCAGTGCGCCAAGGTTACGCCGAGCGTCAAACAGCTGTTTGAAATGGAACGAAACCGCGGCAGACTATCCAAACTGGAATCGAACGCCTATAAACAACCCCACAATCAGACTTTAGTTACACCTGAGTCAAATTCAGGGAAGGTGATTGTCAAGTGCCAACAATCAGGAGAGATATTTGATAGTTGGTGCTTGAGAAGACTAAACATTTATCTGCAATTGACATGAATGGAAACCAGGAAATAAAGTATATTCATTACTCGTTATTCTCTACTAATAGTTCATTAAAGACTGTATATTATGGCTATTTTGCACATCCCTTTCAAGATTTCAAGATTTTAAAAGGTTTATTGACATATCATATCCACAACTACGGTGTAGTTATGCAATGAATGAAAATCTTGGGTCACAGGTTCCTCAACAGCGCATTACAAGACATCTATCAATATGTGTGTATACCTCCACCCAGTGATGCAAACACAGGTATGGTGAAAAAAGAGAGAACTATTCGAAGCAGAAAAAAAACAGCGTAATATACCATCTGACAAAGGCCTGCGCTATAATGCTTCAATTAACTGGCTATTCTTTCTAATATACTCGGATCAATAGAGTCAGAGATGTTCAGTTATAAATCAAGGGTTTTTATTATTATTTACAGCAGGGGTGGGGAACCTTTCTCCTTTACATGTTTACAACATCCTCCGAGGGCCGTACAAATTATTGACCTCTGCCTCTGCTTAAAAAAACTAAAATCACAGCCCATTCATTTGGCCTTTCTTTCATGCTGTGCAAAGAAAAAGCAATCTCTTAATCCAGATATCTCACCATGACTCACGCATGCATGCACGTGCACGGTGTGGCATGCATGCACGTGCACGGTGTGGCATGCATGCACGTGCACGGTGTGGCATGACCACCAAAACAGAAAGATATGGACACAAGATGTGTGCAAATGTATTTAGTATCCTATCCATGTGAACATGATTTAAGTGGGGGGGACCTAACCTCCTCTAGGGGGGACCTAACCTCCTCTAGGGGGGTCCGGGGGCATGCTCCCCGGGAAGATTATTTTTTAAATATTGAAGTTAAAAGCATCAATCTGGTGCACTTTGAGAGCAGCATGAGGAGATCTATGGATACATCTCTCAACACCCAGATGAAACAGAACTGTAAGCAGATTTTTCTTTTTGGATATTTTACAAATCACTCCCCTTTCAAACTCTATTCTTATTATTTTTAACAACTTTTTTGTTACTGTCATATAGTATTTTATACCTGTTTTTAATGTCGTCTCTAATGTCTCATTAATAACTATAATGATCATATCAAGGTGTGCCTTAACCTCACTGAGCTGAGGTTATTTGAGCCTCAGGAGAGAGCTCTCTTCCACCTGCTGTAGAAAAGCTCTTTAAATTCGTTAGCATAGCTAGCTAACCAGATGCTAATAACAACAGATCGCCACTGTGCTTACAACTAAAGACACAGCCTCGCAAACACTGCGGCATGTGTACGGCTCCTTATGGGTACTGCAATATTTGAAGAGCTGGAGCGGCGTTCCGGTGCTCTCCGTCACTCCTTTCAGACGAGACATAACCACGTGAAGACACGTTACGCTCGTGTTGTGTTCAATGAACCTGTCCTTGGCCAGGAAAAACAGGCACTCGCTTGTTTAATTATTTAGCGATCCATATTTCTTCTTCTTTTTTGAAGTGAGAAGTTGTCCGTCAGACAGACGGACCATCGCGGACATCCTGCACTAAACTGTTTTATTGTAGAGATCACTTATAGTATCTTCTTGATTTTTTATATTCTATATTTCTATCATTGACCTTCTACTTTCCCCCTATGAAAGTATGTAATCTTAATATTTTTTTCATCAAATATAACACATAAAAACAATAATTCAATAACGTGCTTTAACCACTAGGTGGTGCACACAAGGTACACACAGCCATAATAACTTTGTATTTGTAGGACACTTATGTATGTACAACATCTGAAGATGTGTAGTTTTATTCATGTTTTCACATAATTTTACAGCATATTGCTATATTATTTCAGACTCAGTATTTACATTCTTATATTCAAAGAAAATCAGTAATATCTTTAAAAAATACAAGTCCTTTTATATCAGCTGTGCACCATTAAGCAGAGTTGTGCAGCTCTATTTATTGACCTGTCCAAAGCGTTTGACACCGTTGATCATCACATCTTAAAGCAGAGGCTAGCCAGTATAGGCGTGTCCAGCCATGCAGTGGGGTGGTTTGTGAACTACCTCTCTGAAAGGTCCCAATGTGTTCACTTTGATGGGCTGTCTTCTGAGTGGTTAAACATCACTAATGGTGTTCCTCAAGGTTCTGTTTTAGGTCCACTTTTATTCTCCATCTACATCAACAGCTTAGGTGAAAATGTCGATGAAGCCACTTTACATTTTTATGCGGATGATACCGTGATGTACTGTGCAGGTCCCTCCATCAAGGAGGCTGGTGTTAAATTACAGGCTGTTTTTAACATTATTCAGACTCAGCTCTCTGAACTAAAGCTTCTTTTAAATGTTGATAAAACCAAGGTAATGCTCTTTTCTAAAGCTAAAAAGACACCAGAGCCTGTTTTGGATATTGTAACTGTGCAAGGAATAATACTTGAAGTGGTTACCTGTTACAAACACCTTGGTATCTGGCTTGATGATTGTCTCACTTTTAAACTTCAGGTCAATAACCTGCTTAGAAAGCTGAGGGTTAGGCTAGGTTTCTTCTCCAGGAACAAGTCCTGTTTCTCTTTTGAAGCCAGGAAAAGGCTAGTCACTGTGACCTTTTGACCTATGCTGGACTATGGTGATCTGGTCTATATGAATGCACCTGCCCATTGCCTGGTTAGATGCCGCCTATCACAGCGCACTGAGATGTGTGATAGACTGTAAAGCACTTACTCATCACTGTACCCTGTATGCCAGGGCTGGTCTGCCTTCACTAAGGGTACGGAGGCTCAGTCTCTGGTACATGTTTATATACAAAGCCATGCTGGGTAAACTACCACCTTACATCTGCTCTCTGATCTCTCGTCGAATTGAAAGTACTTATTGCCTGAGATCTCATGATGTGGTTTTATTAAATGTGCCAAGTGCTAGGACTGTCTTTGGAAAGAAAGCTTTTAGTTGTGCAGCTCCACTAAACTGGAACAGTCTGCA
>CALSBZ010041027.1:0-14453 GCA_943591055.1 Gobionotothen gibberifrons
AGTGGACTTGAATCCAGAAGTGATATTCCGTGGTGTCACTGCTGACAAGAAGGCCTCATTCACAAGTCCTGCAATCTGGTAGATGGAGACTGTTTTGCCAGGGTTAGATCTCATCCACCCATCAAAAGCTCAGATGTATAGGGTCTTGAACGGGCCATACACGGTCACGTCGAGAGGCTGCATGCGATGGGATGTGTGGGGTGGAAGGGTGAGCATAACAATACTGTTGCTCTTTGATTTTTCTACTGCCTTGAGTGAGATGTGAGCTTTAAGATTATCAAGGATTAGCAGCATGGGATGGTCAGGAGTGCACTGAGTGTGCTGTATCAGGTGATCAAGGAACTCAGGCCAGGTGTCTTCATTCATCCATCCTGTTCTGGTGGAGGCACCTTTGGCTCCTGGAGGTGCTCCTATCATGAAGTCATCCTTAAACCTAACTCTGGGGAAGACAAACATGGGAGGTATGGCATTCCCAGCAGCATTCACTGCACACACCACAGTCACCAGTTCTCCTCTCTCAGCTGATGTGATAGAACCAGTGTTGGGCAAGTTACTTCCAAAATGTAATATATTACATATTACTTATTACTCTCTTTTGAAAGTAATAAGTTACATTACAATATTACTGTCTCTGAAATGTAATGAGTTACATTACTTTTTAGTTACTTTCACCAAAATAACCGCAAAAGAATGGCTAGGTATTTTAAATGCTAAAATGTAGTTTAGTGCAGCTCATTATACATCCAGTGAAGGGCAATGTGGTGTAGCATAACAACTGTGTAGGCCATTAAGTCTTCTAACAACTTGTATTACACGGCTTAGTTGAATACTCTATTCTGATTGTAAATACTTAACATGTGACACGTTGTTAATACAGTAGTACAGACCACTGTCAAGGACTGTAATGAAGGTTGCTAAGGAGGATCAAGAAAGAGAAAGGAAAAGAGGTTAAAAGACGGAGCGCTGGACGTCAGATAAATCACCAGAAGAAGGCAGAGAGGAAGTAAACACTAACAGGACACGGAATGGGCTCTGTAGTGTGTTTAGTATATGGCCATGTACAGGCCCGGTTCCAGAACAAAAGTGCATCTGAGATTACAGGGGGGCGCAGCAGTAGTAGGTTTACATGAGCAACAGCAATGAAAAATAGCATTGATGGTCCCCAATGAACAGATTATGGCATTTGTTATGTTTTGAAACAAAGCAAGTGAGAACATTTCAAGTGTGTTAAAAGTGCAATCCTGAAATATTTCATTGGCAAAGAAAAGCACAAAAGCTTCAAAACTGTACTGATACAACAAATGAGAACATATTGTAAATTAAGGCACATATTATTTGAACCAGCTCATGGTTTGAAATGGCAAACATTGAAAAGCAAAAGTATTATTAAAACCATGTAGCCTACTACATCATCACCTTGGTCCCATCATATACTCTGGGAAGAGAATATTTACTGTGCTTGAAAACTGGTATCACATCATCATGTGAGGTTGACTTTGTGACCTGGAGAACATTTCAGCTGCAACATTAGCTTGTTGATAAGCTT
The DNA here is from genome assembly GCA_943591055.1 of Gobionotothen gibberifrons. NCBI lineage: Eukaryota > Metazoa > Chordata > Actinopteri > Perciformes > Nototheniidae > Gobionotothen > Gobionotothen gibberifrons. The sequence continues at coordinate 1,547 of CALSBZ010041027.1, forward strand.
GGGACATGAGATCTTTTTGTAGGCATTCGTGGTGCTATTGTATGCATTATTTTTGACCCAGCATTTCTACAGGCATGGCAGAATATGGCACTATTTTCACATGAATATTCCATTGTCTATTTTTATAGGCCTACACAAGCTGCAAAATGACCGCCTTACCCCCACTTTACAGGCGGGGGTACTTGTTTAGATATACCTGGGCAGGCTCTGTTTTGCCGTGGTATCCTGGCACCTGCGGGCCGCAGAGGGGCGGCGTAGTTTCGGGCGAGGAAGACTGCTGCTCCGGGGGCGAGGGCGGCGAGTGGCGGTAGTAAACTCGTGTCCACAACGGAGGGTAACGTGATACCCGGCCCGGAGGAAGCCCGGGGTCCCCTTCTGGAGCCAGGCCCAGAAGGAGGACTCGTCGGCGAGCGTCTGGTGGCCGGGCTTGCCACGGAGCCCGGCCGGGCACAGCCCGAAAAGGCAACGTGGGTAACACCTCCGCTTCTCCGTCCCGCGGGCCCACCACCTACGGGAAACAGCGATGGGGTCGGGTGCGCTGCCAAAAGGGTGGCAGTGAAAGCAGAGGGTCTCGACGGACCAGACCCGGGCGACAGAAGCTGGCTTTGGGGGGGAAGGAGCCGGAGCTTGTGCGGGAGGTGGAGCGGTACCAGTTGGATCTGGTTAGGCTCACCTCTACGCACAGCGTCGGCTCTGGAACCTTACTTCTGGATAGGGGTTGGACTCTATTCTTCTCCGGAGTTGCTCAAGGTGTGAGGCGCCGGGCGGGTGTGGGGATACTCACAAGTCCCCGGTTGGGTGCTTCGTTGTTGGAGTTTACCCCAGTGGACGAGAGGGTCGCCTCCCTACGCCTGTGGGTTATGGGGGGGAAAACTCTGACTGTTGTGTGTGCTTATGCACCAAACAGCAGTTCAGAGCCTTCTTGGAGACCCTGGAAAGAGTCCTGTATGGGGCTCCTGAAGGGGACTCTTTAATCTTGCTGGGAGACTTCAACGCACATGTGGGCAACGATGGAGACACTTGGAGGGGCGTGATTGTGAGGAACGGCCCCCCTGATCTGAACCGGAGTGGTGGTTTGTTACTGGACTTCTGTGCTAGTCATGGATTGGCCATAACAAACACCATGTTCGAACATAAGGATGCTCATAAGTGTACGTGGTACCAGAGCACCCTAGGCAGAAGGTCCATGATCGATTTCGTTATCGTATCATCGGACCTGAGGCCGAATGTTTTGGACACTCGGGTAAAGAGAGGGGCGGAGTTGTCAACTGATCACCATCTGGTGGTGAGTTGGGTCGAGTGGCGGGGGAAGCCTCTGGATAGACCTGGTAAGCCCAAACGTGTAGTTCGGGTGAACTGGGAACGTCTGGAGGAGGCCCAAGTTCAGGAGGCCTTCAACTCACACCTCCGGGGGAGCTTTTCGGGCATTCCTGTGGAGGTTGGGGACATTGAACCAGAGTGGTCGGTATTCAAAGCCTCTATTGCCGAAGCCGCGGCGGGGAGCTGTGGTCTCAAGGTCTTAGGTGCCTCAAGGGGCGGTAACCCTTGAACCTCCTGGTGGACACCGGTGGTCAGGGAAGCCGTTCGACTGAAGAAGGAGGCCTTCAGGGATTTGTTATCCCGGGGGACTCCCGAGGCAGTTGCAAGGTACCGACAGGCCCGAAGGGCAGCCGCCTCAGCCGTGGCCGAGGCAAAGCAGCGGGTGTGGAAGAAGTTCCGAGAAGACATGGAAAAGGACTTTCGGGCGGCACCAAAGTTGTTCTGGAAAACTGTCCGACACCTCAGGAGGGGGAAGCAGGGAACCATCCAAGCTGTGTACAGTAAGGATGGGACGTTGTTGACCTCAACTGATGGAGTGTTAGGGCGTTGGAAGGAACACTTTGAGGAACTCCTGAACCCGACAACTCTGCCCTCTATGTTAGAGGCAGAGCTGGAGTATGACGGGGGATCAACACCAATCTCCCGGGGGGAGGTCACTGAGGTAGTCAAACAACTCCACAGTGGCAAAGCCCCGGGGGTGGATGAGGTCCGCCCAGAAATGCTGAAGGCTCTGGGTGTTGAGGGACTGTCATGGTTGACACGTCTCATCAACGTTGCGTGGAAGTCGGAAACAGTACCGAAGGAGTGGCAGACCGGGGTGGTGGTTCCCCTTTTCAAAAAGGGGGATCAGAGGGTGTGTGCCAATTACAGAGGCATCACACTACTCAGCCTCCCCGGGAAAGTTTACTCTAAGGTACTCGAAAGGAGGGTCAGGCCGATTGTCGAACCTCAGATTGAGGAGGAACAATGCGGATTCCGTCCTGGTCGTGGAACAACGGATCAGCTTTTTACTCTCGCAAGGATCCTGGAGGGGGCCTGGGAGTATGCTTATCCAGTCTAAATGTGTTTTGTAGACTTGGAGAAGGCGTATGACTGGGTTCCCAGGGAGATACTGTGGGAGGTGCTGCAGGAGTATGGGGTGAGGGGGTCTTTACTCAGGGCCATCCAATCTCTGTACTCCCAAAGCGAGAGCTGTGTCCGGGTCCTCGGCAGTAAGTCGGACGTATTTCCGGTGAGGGTTGGCCTCCGCAAGGGCTGCGCTTTGTCACCAATCCTGTTTGTAATATACATGGATCGGATTTCGAGGCGTAGTCGGGGGGGAGGGGGTCTGCAGTTCGGTGGACTAAGGATTGCACCACTGCTTTTTGCAGATGATGTGGTTCTGATGGCTTCATCGGTCTGCGACCTTCAGCACTCACTGGATCGGTTCGCAACCGAGTGTGAAGCGGCTGGGATGAGGATCAGCACCTCCAAATCTAAGGCCATGGTTCTCAGCAGGAAACCGATGGACTGTCCACTCCAAGTAGGGAATGAGTCCTTACCCCAAGTGAAGGAGTTCAAGTATCTCGGGGTCTTGTTCTCGAGTGGGGGAACAATGGAGCGTGAGATGGGCCGGAGAATCGGAGCAGCGGGAGCGGTACTGCAGTCGCTTTACCGCACCGTTGTGACGAAAAGAGAGCTGAGCCAGAAGGCAAAGCTCTCTGTCTACCGGGCCATTTTCGTTCCTACCCTCACCTATGGTCATGAAGGATGGGTCATGACCGAACGAACGAGATCGCGGATACAAGCGGCCGAGATGGGTTTTCTCCGCAGGGTGGCTGGCGTCTCCCTTAGGGATAAGGTGAGAAGTTCAGTCATCCGGGAGGGACTCGGAGTTGAACCGCTCCTCCTTCGCGTCGAAAGGAGCCAGTTGAGGTGGTTCGGGCACCTAGTTAGGATGCCACCTGGGCGCCTCCCTAGGGAGGTGTTCCAGGCACGTCCAGCTGGGAAGAGACCAAGGGGTAGACCTAGGACCAGGTGGAGGGATTTAAAAAAAAACATACTTACCACAGCACAAGCACCAACTTCACCTTCCTGGCAAGGACATTACCCGATGTCTCACAATACCCCGCTCTCCCCTACTGTACTTAAAGCTGCTGCTGTGCTATTTAAGTTATTTTTGCTCAAGCATGTGCAAACTTGTGTCTCTTTTCTCCCCTCAGCTGTTAGCTGCAGTACCAGTAATTGCAACCTACCAAGAATAAACAGCAGCCAGACATCCTCAAGTAAGATTTCTTGCCATATTACAAGTTTTATCAATTCTCAATGTCCTATGTGGTATTGCTATGCAAACAGTGAAAGGATATGGAAATCATCAAGAGGTGGCTAAAATATGTTTTTCTGCTGACCCTGTCCAGAGCAGTACATTGCTTTGCTTCCAGGTGGTTGCTCCTGTCTGCATCTCCAAGCTCGGGGAAAACCGGCCATCAGTGGCGGACTGGCCATCGGGATGTTCGGGACGAATCCCGATGGGCCGCTCGGCCCACTTCGGTACCGGCAGGGGCGGACTGGCCATCTGTAGAATCACCAAACGGCCGGGTCGGTTCGCTGCTATAAACGGCATCATTGAAGTTGCGCTGACAGGCAACAGAGGTCCACCGTTTCCCAGTCCGCCCCTGCCGGCCATCATCTACTCTAGGTAATACACTGACTATAGATAAGTACTGTACCTTTTATAAAACCCCACTTTAAACACCCAAACTATCCCTTTATGATGTGACATTTTCTACACCGTTAACATTAGGAAACACTTAAGAAAGAAAAGAAAGCTGCAGGAGCTGATCATTCCTAAAATACAATTGGCCATATGATCACCAGTAAAAAAACAACAACAATCTGCACTAAATATTTTTTGGATTTATAAATGTTTTGTGACTTTTTCCTTTGTGTACCTTAAGGGAGTTCTCACCTGACAGCTGGACACTACATGATAGCAGAGGACCAGACCATCGTCAGTGGCAGTGTCTTGAATGTTGTTGACGCCCTGATGCTGATGTTTGCAGCATATTACTGCCTCAACATCAGTTACCGCTCAGAACTGGGAGCTACCCTGGAGTTCTTGCAGAGGTAAGACTTGAATTGTGATTATTAAGTCTTTCCATCTTAAACCACAGAGTAGAGGATTGTGCACATTTCTGACACACGATAAGTGCTCCTGACAAAATAAGATAATCAAGATAAAAAGATTATTGTGCTGCATTCTGTTTCACATTATGCTCTCGTTTTGTCTTGGGTTGTAAATTCAGCGTACCCCTTTCAGGGCTCGACATTATAAATGGCCCGCTGGCCCGGAAGCACTATTTAGACACCCCGGGCCAGCATAACTTACTTTCCACTTGCCCGCTCGGGCCACTAAAAATATTGCTTTAAAAACAAAAAATGGTCCTGTGGTATAGGTATTTTGACTAGCAATTTTGTTAAATTGTTTCGTTTATTAACGCTACAACATAGCGTTTCGTGAGTCGGTTGTCGTTGTTGGGTGAAAAGCAAACAGCTGTTTTCTGCGGAGCACAGCGCGAGCAGGCTCCCGTGAGCGCAAGCAGGCTCCCGTGAGCCTGCTCGCGGGAGCGCGCTCCTTCACTAGGCCTACAGACTATCGCGCCACCTAACCATTCGCCAAAATGTTTTTAATACCAGCGGTAACCGGCCAAGCGCCGGGCAAAAAACTATCTTCAAATAAAATAAAGTAACCGGAGGAGTTAAAGGAGAGTGACAGGGAGCATGAGAAGAAGAGGGAGAGAACGTTTCAGCCAGCTTGATCGATAGAGTTGGCTTCTAGCGGTGCAGTGACGCGTCCTAAAACCTTTTTATAATCTATCGATAAGATTTATGATTCGAAATGTTTTAAAAGTAGGGTAGACATGTGGATATTATCCGGCTGAACAAAACGTGCATTTATCAAACAGGTTCGTTTTCCACAGACCTTATTTCCAGCTATTTTCCAAAATCCTGTGGAGAAATCCCATTGCTTTTTTGTGGAGGGAACCAGCAGCTTACTTCCTGGTTTTAGGACACGTCACTGCACCTCTCAATATGATGCCAATATAAACAAGGTCTTCTGTCGGCTCTGTACATCAATGCCGACCTATGCTGACAAGTAAGTGAAGAGTAGAAAATATAAAGGTATTGGCTATAGGGAAATGTCCCAGCAGTTTAGGATAATGAGGGTTCTAATCTAATCTATTATATAGCCATTACATTTCTAACTCCTAATGACAGGAAGGCATAATAGCAGACATTTTTTAACAATGACCACAATATCATTATTTTAATAAACCAAATATGAACAATTGAGGAAAATGAGGAAGAACTGATCATTCAAATGTTGTAGTACAAGTAGTAATGTAGTTAGTGCATAAATTACTATTGCAACAAATGTGTTAATTTTCTTCATTATTAGTCGATTTATTTTGGACGAATGCTCCGGGCCAGTGGCTACAATGGTGGGGGGGCCAGTGACAATACAATTCCACCAGCCCGGAGGGCCAGTGGCATTTTACCCTTAATGTCTACCCCTAGTGTTGTATTGTTTGGCCTTCGCTGCCCTGACTTCTGGTCAGACCTGCTGCGATACTGTCCAGTGTGATAGTGATGCCAAGTGACGACTTTATAGAACAAAACTCTATTCAAACCAATGCTTTAAATGTACAGATATGATCATAACAGTTAATGAAAAGTACATTGAAGAGTAGCATTGCCCTCTGACTTCAAGCTGTATAACTGTAAAGACAATGAATGGCTGTATCATCCACAGAATGTGTAATTAAACACTAAATGTAAGTGTACCTCTGTCTTAACAGGTGCCTATTCAAGATCAATCCGGACAAGGGGACTAAAGTGGAGAGGAAGGAAGAAAAACAAAAACAGCACTCGTTTAAGGTAAGGTGCATTCATTAATTACAAACGTCGCTGACTTTGAATGGAGATAGTAGAAACACACACACACACACACACACACACACACACACACACACACAAACACACACACACACACACACACACACACACACACACACACACACACACACACTCATAACTGGTAGATTTCTTTAGAGTTCATAATTGTTATCTTTTGAACAAAATGTTGGGAAAATGTTGGCTATTGTTAAATGTTGAAATGTTTCATTGCCGGTCTATTCTGCTATATATAATATATTTTATTTATTGTTTTTATTTTTGTGATGTATATTATTATTTTCAATAATATATTGTGTATATATATATTTGTGATTTTTTTTCTACAAAACATCTGACAGTTAATGTAAACTTGGGCTTTTGCAAAGGTGAAATGACATGTTTTCTTTGTGTTTTACATGTAAATGGTCTTACATTTCGTGAAGTTTGCTGACGACACGACCGTCATCGGCCTTATCACCGACGGCGACGAACAGAGAGGAGGTCGAAAACCTGACATCTTGGTGCCAGGATAACAACCTCCATCTCAACGTCAGCAAAACCAAGGAGCTGATTGTGGATTACAGGAAGCAGCAGAGAGGGACACGCCCCCATCGCCGTCAATGGGACTACGGTGGAGAGAGTCAGCAGCTTCAGGTTCCTCGGGGTCCACATCACTGAGGACCTGACATGGACTCATCACTGAGGACCTCACATGGACTCATCAAACTAACAGCATCACCAAAACAGCAGCTCTTTTTTTAAAAATTGTATTAGTCAATGTATTGAACATGTTAGAAACAAAACAAACAATAATAATAATTCAAGGTTCAAGGTATAAAAAAAATGTATTCTCAAAGTTTCTATCATGTTCAAAAGGGGCAAGAAGAAGCTTAAAAAACGTTTCTGGTCCCCCCCTCCCCCCCTAGCGTACATTTTTCATGAAAATACAAGTTTAGGTCATCGTCATCAGCATCCGTGATATTGGATTCATTCTTTTGTACAAAACAACCAAAAAGAAATAACTTTTACAACGACAAGAAATAGCAAGCATCACTTCACATGTCCTGCTCAGAACCATTCAGGATTTGGTTTCTAAATGAGTTTTAGTTTAGATAAAGTTGCACAGTATTTCAGCTCATCATTACAGTTATTCCACAGATGAACACCTTCTGTTGTGATGCAATGAAGTTTGGAATTTGTTCGTATGGGTGGTTTAAAAAAAAAAAATGCAGTTTCCTCTCAGCATGTGTATGCTTTCTCTCCATGTGAAAAGTCCCTGGACATTATGATGTAATTGTTCTGCAGGCTGAGGAAGTTCAACATGGACTCCAGGATACTCTGCATCGTCTACACCAGGGGTGTCAAACTCAAGGCCCGGGGGCCAAATCCGGCCCGCGACTTCATTTTCTGTGGCCCCAAGAGCTTGCAAAAAATATAATATGTTTATTATAGGGTTACATTCTACTTCAGAAGCACGTTGCCCATAAACTACATGTCCCACAATGCATCTCAAATTTGACTTTTTCGATTTTTTTTCCAAAATGTTACTTGTTTCCCCTCAAAATGTTACTCTTTTTTTTTCTCCAGAATTTGGCTTTTCTTTTTAAATCATTTTGTGACATTCTTATTGAAGAGACTTGAAATTATTTGCCCTAGACTTCTGCTTTCAGACGTAGTTAATTATGAAGGTATTACCCTATCCGATAATAATCCAATGCAGAGGCAATAATGTAATATAATACATACGTTTATATATATTAAATATTTGTATATGTATTTTTATATAGTCTTAAAGGTACAATTGGCCCTTTGAGTGCAACCATAATGCGAATGTGGCCCGTGATGAAATTGAGTTTGACACCCCTGGTCTACACCATAGAGAGTATCCTGACTGGCTGCATCACGGCCTGCTACGGCAGTGCAATCATATTCCGTTTACTTGCATATAGACTCTTCTTGCACTATTTCTATTCTATTTTATTTGTATTTACTTGCACTATTTTATCTGTTTTATTTGTTCTATGTTCTATATATATGTTGCACTGTTGGAGGAGCATGTGACTTCAGTTTTTCATTGCCATGTCTACACTGAAGATAATGTACAAATGACAATAAAGCCTTGAATCTTGAATTTACGGTATTTTTTAAAATGACAACAGTAACCCCTCGATTCCACCGAGTCCGCCTCCGTCGCGTAACGTCTCCGCCGCGGTTTTGGTCCGGTCTCCTCCCGGCGTCATACCCTACCGGCCGCGTTTCAGAAGCATTACGGAAGCGGAGCGTCTTCCCTGTCTGCTCGCAGTTTTTGTTGATTTGGGCATATTTCCTGGGCAGGCTACTTTGTACAGACAAAGTTAATAATAATTGTAATATCCCAGTTATAAACGACATGAATCAAAGATGTGTTGCTGTATTTTAGTGGTAAAAAAAAGGCATTCATCATCATAATTATTCTATATATATAATGTACACAGTGCCTGTAAACCGGAGGAGAACGCTGGCATTTCTCCTCCTACTTGAACGACTACGGAGGGATAGGGGCTGCAAAATGAGTTTGTGTGTGTGTGTATATATGCTATATATGGTCTGAACGTTCCACTTCCTGCCTGCTCGTCATTACCTTACGGCTGCGCCGCGACAAAAATAGGATTCATCCTAATTTTAGAGGAGCCCTGCGCCGGGCCGCTTCTGGGACGCGTCTGGGACGTAACGCGGCGTGTGTGGTGGAATAGCACCCATTGACTAGAGTGACCGCTATCCTTACGGAGGTCGCGTCGCGTCCGTAACGCGTCGCAAACGGACTCGGTGGAATCGAGGGGTAATCTTCTGTCTTTTTTTATCATTTAAAAAAACATTTATTCTGGTTTTTTAGAGGTGTATGACTGTATTCTAACAATTAATATATGTTAAAAGAAAAACATTTAATGGAATTACAAAAACATTTCTTGCAAAATTACAGATCTTTTTTGGCAAAGAATGTGATAGTTAATGTAAACTAACACTTTTGCAAAGTAAAATTACGTTATTTTCTTTGTGTTTTACTTGTAAATGGTCTTAGATATACGGTACTTTTTTGTAATAATAAAAGTAATTTTCTGTATTTTAGCTTTTCTTTATCATTTTTAAAAGATAATTATTCTGTTTTCTAGAGGTTTATGACTCTATTCTAACAAATAATATATGTAAAAATAAAAATATTTCATGTGCATTTACAGTAATAGAGGCTTCTTGTGGTAAGGTAAGTTACTGTTTTTTTACGTGTTATCTCCGTATTTTATTTTACATTTCTTTTCCTTTTTTTAACGGACATTTTCTGGCGCCCCCGTTTTTTTTACAGTGCATGCCTACGGACAGAGCCTGCCCCGCGGGGGTCCGTGCACACTCTACACGGGCTGTGGCTGTGTCAACAGCCTTATTCAACGGTGTGAGTTTAGATGACATGTGCACGCCGGCGTCTTGGTCAACACCAGGCCCCTACATAAAGTTTTATCTCTTGGACGTATCAAGCTCTTTCTCATTGTCTGTGCTTGCTGGGGCAACACAGGACTGGTGAGGAGGGGCTGTGGGTCAGTGGGCATCTGTCACTGGGGGTCCCGGGGGACGTAGTGCGCACTGGGCCCATACAGGGCTGGAGGGCTCTCCACTCTGCACGGGGTCAGTGTCTGAGTGTGGGGGACATAGGGCACTTGCGCTCTCCCCATGCTCCTTAGGGACTCGGGAGAGGTGGTGCACAGTGAGCCCATACAGGGCTGGGGACTCTCTCTGTCTGCCTATGGGAGGGGGGGGGAGGATGACAGTCAGGAGGCGAGGCCTCCTTTTTATGCAGTGAGATTCAGGTAGGCCCGCCCCGGGGCCGGCTACGTTTATAGAAGTCTCAGTGGATGAATGAGTCCAGTCAGGGCCGATTCTAGGGTCTGTGGGGGCCCTAGGCAAAAATTCACTGGGGGCCCCTCGAACCAGCTTTCATCACCATTGTGTTATAAATAATCTGACACCAACAAAAAAATTGCTAAATGTAAACAGTTTTTTTATTTAACAACTTCACATTTTTGTTATTTTCAAAGTTAGTTATTAGTTAGTAATATGAATATAAAAGACATACCAAAACGAATAAATCACACATATAAATATAAAGAACAATTCAAACCAGAATAGTTTTCCTTTGTAAATCTACGTGAAGTTTTTTCAGTATTCTGCGGAAAGACTATATCTGTTTCTTGTATTGGTCCTCTTGTTACTAGTGCGCACTTTTCACTATCATTTAGGGCATTTGGCCATTGTGCAGGGTCGTCTGATGTGATCAAACCTTTTGTAGTCGTAGTAGTGCTTCTGGAGGTAGGGGTTCACGTGTCATCTTCATGATGAGAAGATGTTGCTGTCCCACTGGAGGCAGATGTTGACGCCCCACTGGAGGCAGATGTTCACGCCCCACTGGAGGCAGATGTTGACACCCCACTGGAGGCTGATGTTGATGCCCCACTCAAGGTAGATGTTGACTGAACTGCTATGACCAAAAAAGAAACAGGGAATATCATGTTACAAGGAATCTTGGAGTGCAATGCACAGTATAATCAATTGAAAGTGGAATACTTAACTTACCATCATCAGCATTTGGAGGGGGCACCTTATCCTTTTCCATTGCTGCTGCTGGTGCCAGAAACTTAAGAAAGGATCCTGAGGATAGATAATCCAACCCAGTCTCACAAAAAAACGTGTAATAACTACGTTGGTCCACAACGTCGGACGTAGTATTTCTACAAAAACGCCTCTGAAATTGTAAGATCCCTACGTTTTTTTTCACCATTCATTCCAATGGCTGGCGTCTATGTCACGTGATCTTCACATTTCTCCCTGCAGAAAAAAAAAACATGGCCGAACTTCGTTTTATTTTCGGTGTAAAATGCCTATTTTAAGGTTAGTTTGGCCATTAAAATGCGTTTTGATGTCATTTGATGCGAGAAATATGAGTTGTTATTTCAGATTATGTGTGCAGTGGATGTACATGATCTTTAATTTGCTAGTTATTACGAAGATTACTTCAGGAAATTGTGACTATACAACGTTTTCATTGTTACCAAGGTGGTTGCTAGGGACGCTGCTATCGATATTATTTCTGTTATGTTGTGTAACTGTTTAATGGTGTTGTATTGCTTGCTACCCCCTTCCCCGTCAACATTAACACATCATTATCCTTGTGTTTATTTATTTGTTTGACACAAGTTGGAGTCCGTCAGGACCGAGGGTCGGAGCAGCTCATTTGCTTCAGAATATTACACCCGGAAGTAAGTATTCTCTCCGCTTCGCTTGACAAACCCCGTGATAGTCCTGCGTTGAACAGCACTTGAAATGGGATGGAACCACGGCAGACTGTCCAAAACTGGATTTGAACGGGTCCACACCGTCCCCCCCTCCCCCACCCCGTCCCCAGAACTACACACACTGGCTATTGTGTGTTTCGCAACATGTTCTATTCTATGGCACGTCTCTACTGGGAGTTGTAGTTTTAAAAGACGTTTTCGTATTTCCCATAATAAGAAGTTGCCAGTATTAAACTGTGTACATCCCTGGAGGTTTAGGGGATAGGAAACACTCAAATTTAAAACATATAATTAATAAATGAGTGAAAATTGCTTGTGCCCATTAATGCAGCATTAATATATACCCACATGACAGCTAAGGTCAGAAGAGCTTTATTTAACAGCTGGTCTTATGTCTGTGACCCCTCCTGTTGTTCATTGATAAGCCTGAAACATGCACTTGTCAAGGTTCAGAGGCAACTTTTGCAAATATGGCAGTAGCCATCGATCATCTTAAGATAAGATATACTTTATTGATCCCAAGTTGGAAACATTTGCGTTACATCAGCATGTGTAATAGTTGTAAATATGCAGTGGTGTTTATTTGTAAATCATTTAGTATAATCACACAAATTCTGTGTTCTTTATTTATTGATTGTTCAATACCTGACAAGGCCGGAGATGAAAAACCTGGGTCGCAGGTTCCTCAACAGTGCATTACATCTATCAATATTTGTGTAGCCTATACCTCCACCATTAAACTATCATAATCTGCACATTTCTTATACTATCTACATTCATCTTATAAGAGTATAATACATATGTATAATATCAGTTAAAATAAGTGCTTCAACATAGTTAACATTGCTGGAGGTATACACAAATGCACTGTTGAGGAACCTGCGACCCAAGTTTTTCATTCATTGCATAACTACACCGTTTGTGTATATGATATGTCAATAAACCTTAGACAATCTTGAAATATTGAAAGGGATGTGCAAAATAGTCATTATATACAGTCTTTAATTAACTATTAGTAGAGAATAACGAGTAATGAATATACTTTATAGGGATCCTATTAATATCAAATAATGAAATTCAATAACATGCTTTAACCACTAGGTGTCCCTTTATATAATCTGTGCACGTTTATGATGTAAATACAGCCTATCTACCAATTGGATCAAATATAAAAGTCAGCCGAATTAGTGTTGATACTGCAAGGAGACGTATTGTGTGAAAAGAAATGTAAGATGTTGTTTAACTGCTGATATATTTATGATCCATGTCACGTTTTCAGTGTTGCCTCAGTTCCTCATGTTTGCCTAGAAGTCTTCTCATCAGGGCTCTATAAA
>CALSBZ010041028.1:0-13808 GCA_943591055.1 Gobionotothen gibberifrons
TCACGTAAGCCTGCACATTGATTTTATTTTTGTAACATTACGTAGCCCACAGTCCGCGGCACTGTGAGTGTATCACATCATAATATATATATTTCCTTATCTGAGTCAGCTTATTGAGCCGTATTTGGCCGTGCAACACTTACAGAGTCACATAGGCTACTGTATGCAGAAGTATTATTTTAAGCAACACATAAAGTTGACGAAACACTCGGAGCATATCGCCACCTACTGTTGATTTATGTAATGTATAAACTGCCCGTATTGTTCATGTAGAACAGTGCAAGCCTGCAAATTGATTTTATTTTGTATTAAATGTAACCGTTTCAATAAGGATACACCTATTACAGGTTGAGGTAGAAACCATGGTGGAACAGCTGATAACAACAGTGTGCAGAGTTTAAAGCGATCAAGTCATATTACAGGATGAAGGAAATACAGTTTAAACTGCCGTTGCAGTTCAAATCACCGACTGTGTGAACGTGAAAATGAATAGAATATCACCTCCCATCTTCAGAGCAATCTGACTATTATAACATTAGCTTTAAGAAAGCTTACTTAAATATCTGCCACAACATAAGTAACCGAATCAAAGTAACAGTACAGTCCGCTACGCGGCATATCACATCGTATCATATATTTCCTTATCTGAGTCAGCTGAGCCGTATCTGGCCGCGCAACACTCACAGTGTCACATACTGTATGCAGAAGGATTATTTTAAGCAACACATTAAGTTGACGAAACACTTTTTCTTTTACCAGCTGTATTCACCTTGCAGGTGCAGCTATGTGGCTTTGATCCTGGATAAAGTGTTTAAGTCATGGATGTTTAAAGTTTAACTTCTTCATATTTGTCTAATATTACAGTTGACTTTTCATTCAGGTAGTATGACGCTGCGCTGTCAGTACGCTTCTCCATGTTTGTGATTGGTCGAATGCTCCAGATACCACCCCTCTCATGTGAACACGCACCTAACTAGATAGGATGCGGCTGGCTTGAGCAAATGAGTTGATAACCAGCGTTGTAGGACAGTTTAGCGAGAGCGGCTTCTTTTTGGATTAAGTCAACCGGATAACTCAAAACATATCCAGGATAGGTTGAACTAGATTTGTAGTATACCCCCCTGGTTAGGTTGCAGGCTAAGAGATCAACTCAGTGAAAGCACTGCCTGCTGACCAATCAGAGCTCCGTGTGCGGAGTTTAAAGCGATCAAGTCACATTACAGGAGAAAGGAAATACAGAAAAACTGCCGTTGCAGGAAAGACGGCCGGCAAAAATCACCGACTGTGTGAACGTGAACATTAATAGAATATCACCTCCCATCTTCAGAGCAATCTGACTATTATAACATTAGCGTTAAGAAAGCTTAATTAAATATCTGCCACAACATAAGTAACCAGATCAAAGTAACAGTACAGTCCGCGGCATATCACATCATAATGTATCATATATTCCCTTATCTGAGTCAGCTGAGCCGTATCTGGCCGTGCAACACTCACAGTGTCACATACTGTATGCAGAAGTATTATTTTAAGCAACACATTAGGTTGACGAAACACTTGAGTCAAATCTAATTAAAGTCAGATCGTGTCCTAGACGGGGCAGTGATATCATAAACCTGTTAATGTACGCATTCAAACACTTTTTCTTGTACCAGCTGTATTCACCTTGCAGGTGCAACTATGTGGCTTTGATCCTGGATAAAGTGTTTGAGTCATGGATGTTTAAAGTTGAACGTCTTCATATTGTCTAATTATATAGTTGACTTTTGATTCAGGAAGTATGACGCGCTGCGCTGTCAGTAAGCTTGTCCATGTTTGTGATTGGTCGAATGCTCCAAATACCACCCCTTTAATGTGAACGCGCACCTAACTAGATAGGGCACGGCTGGCTTGAACGATCCACTTGATAACCCGTGTCGTAGTACCGTTTAGCGAGAGCGTGTATGTTTTGGATCAGGCCAACCGGCTAACTCAAACATATCCAGGTTAGGTTGAACCAGCTTCGTAGTATAGGCCCCTGGTGAGCTGGTTGTGTTTAGCATTAGAAGAAGAAAATAATCTTCTATGACCTGCTCCTTTCTAAAAACATAAATAGAAATAGATGGCCTGTCCTTCATATTTTCTTATTCACAGCCACACATCACAGTATCATAGGATAATAAGAGAAACACAAACAATTACTAACAAAAATACTTAGTTCCCACTTGACAGTTAACGGAAAGAAACAAAACAACAACAACAACAACAACAACACCAAAACATCACATGAACAAGGAAAAGTGCAACACCCTCATCTGAGTCCTACTGGAGAAGAGTCTTGAGAGAGACGTTTGTGACGCTCTGCCCATTGGTGAGAATCAGCTCCACTAATGTAAAGTGCTGTAAAGGATGTGTTCATCTCCACAGAGGGAAGAGGAAGAGTGGTGATCCTGTGGAGGAGCAGCTGTCCAGCTGTGCTCTGTGTCAGGACGTCCTGAAGGATCCAGTCTCTACCAGCTGTGGACACTGGTTCTGCAGACAGTGCATCACCTCATACTGGGAGCAGAGATCTCCATCAGGAGACCCCTCCTGTCCCGAGTGTGGAGAAAGATCCAGAACCAGAGCTGGACTGCAGACAGCCAGTCAGACCAGAACTGTACGAGGTAAGAGGCCGAACACACGCAGCGTCTTATTCCTCTTCCTGGTTGTAGAGCATAGACCAGGGGTCGGCAACAGGCGGTCCGGATCCGGACCCAGACGCCGACCTATACGGACCCGGAGCTATAATCAATACATTAATAGGGGATTTAAATTTTGACGGGGCGATTCTATTTTAACCGCCGCCGACAGGGGGCGAAAGAGAGGAGTGAACGATACAGGGAGAGAAACACAGAAGAAGAGACGAGTGATCGATACAGGAGAGGCTTCTCAATTCTTAAATTTCCCCTCCTCCCCTCCCCTCCTCGGCTCCTCTGCTCGCATCTCCTGTGGGCGGGACTAAGTCTCGAGGATAGGAGTCGAGGAGGGGAGGGGAGGAGGGGAAATTTAAGAATTGAGAAGCCTCTCCTCTGAGCGGTCATTTTAAAGAGACGTCCATTAATGATGACAGGAGGCACAGCAGCCCTCTGTCTGATGGACAGATGTGTTCATGACGACTTATATATTTACTTTAATTCATTGAGAGTGCGGTATAATGAGACAATAACAGGCTACAGATGCGGATAGACACACACAAATATATTTATATAAATATATACCATTTAAAGTATGAGAGCACTCTAATAATACCGTAACACAATCAGAGACTGGATATACCCCCCCCCCCCTCTCTCTGGTCGCTGAAATGGGGAATTGAAATTACGGACCAAAAGTTGTACGAGTATTAAAAGTAAGCAGTGGACACCAAACCAACTGAGACCCGTCTGTCAGCCGCATCTACACACTGTACCACACACACACACCTACACACTGTACCACACACACACCTACACACTGTACAACACACACACTTACACACTGCACCACACACACGCACAGCTCCTAAAGCATAATCAGGATACAGCCGTTGTGTATTTTATTATGTGAAGCACAAAATTGTCTTAGAAAAATATCGACTCTTTGTTTGTAGTTATCTACTAAACTACAGCAAATAAAGAGAGTAGGCCTGTTACACTGAGTGATATATATTATACACACTGCTCTGCTTTCTGCACGGACCTCACAGCTGTTCTCTCTGGAAACATCGCGACGCGATGAAAGCAGTTTCTAAAATAATATCCAGGGGATGCATGCAGAGCTGTGATTGGCTGAGATAAGTCCGGCCGTGCGTCACGCCTCCACCGTTCCCGGAAATGCATCCGCGGAGGAGCCGTGGAGGAACCATCAGTGTATCCTCGGTTATAGCTCCTCCAGAGAGCCTCCTCGATGCTCGATCCTCGGTCCTCGAAGTGCATTTAGAGAAATGAGATGTCCTTCAAAATGGCACGCTGAAATTCATTTCCAGGTCACTACCGGAGGACCGAGGAGTCGAGGAGTCGAGGAGTCGAGGAGTCGAGGAGTCGAGGAGTCGAGGAGGGGAAATTTGAGTTTTGAGAAGCCTCTAGGGAGAGAAACACAGAAGAAGAGACGAGTGAGCGATACAGGGAGAGAAACACAGAAGAAGAGATGAGAGCGTGACAGAGAGAAGCGGAGAGGAAAGTGAGTGAAGAGTATAATTGGCGATACAGGGAGAGAACAGAGCTTTTAACCCTGAGTGGACTCATTCATGTTCATCTTGCCCACTGGGAGCACAGAACCAGTGTGTCTCATTTGTTCAGAGACCGTGGCGCTCATTAAAAGTTCCAAACCGCCACTATGAGACAAAACACAAAGTGTTTGACCAAACATTCCCTCTCAAGTCAGAACTGAGGTCACAACAAATAAATATCATTCCAGGGCAGGCTAACCGAGGCTAACCAATGAGCACCTGCATGTGTGTATGAGAATGGCCCTGACACCATTTCAGCCCAGATCTAAACTCCTGGCAGGACAAGCTCCAGCTCAATTCTCGCACTGAATACAAAAAAAAGTGAGTGAGTGACTGCAATATAAGAGGGAAAGAAAGAGAAACTTTAAAACTGTTCAATTGTTATGATGTGTAAAGACTGATATTGTTCTATAATAGTCTGAAACTGTTAAGTCATGATGTGAAACGGTTAACAAAGATAAAGAGAAACTCAAGCTGCTGCTACACTTTATTGTATTTACAGATGGAGCACTTATTTTCGGACTCCAGCTTAGGTGTTCCTGCCTACGGCAAGCCAACTCCCAGTTTGGAGGAAGGTCAAGCCCTCCCACTATTTTCCAAGAGGGCATTGCCAGATTTTCAATTTCAGGTTTTAACCAGGAGATGGCGCTTCATTCACAAATACAGAAATTATGTCCTACACAGTGCGGATAAAGTGCAGATAAAGCTGCTTGAATGAACAGCATTTGAACATATAGTCTTTATATATTAAATAATCATAATAATAATGTAAATGTTTACACTACATTAAACCATGCATTTTGTAATGTCAGCATTTCATTTAGAAGAAAAGTAGTTAGTTAGTTATTTTCATGTCGATGGACACTGAATAATATTTTTGAATAGAGGATTCATAATATTGTACAGCATTTTAAATTCTAAATATCCCTGCAAATATAGCAATGACATTTCTGCTTCTATCTTTGCAAAACGAGTAAACAGTCACATTTGATCTTGATAAGGGATCAATGTGTGTAGTCTTTAATATTAAACATGATCGCTGGTAGATAGCCACAGAAGTCGTATCACAGTTTAATCTGAGCGGATCACTGTTTATCACAGCTCTCCACGCTGCTCCTGGGCGGAGCAGCTGAAGACTTCTCCACGCTGCTTTCAAACTGTGAGTAAACAACGTGGTGTGTGTTAGTCGTATCTTGGCTCTCTGTTCGGTCAAATATTAAAGCTACATGTGCGTGTGCGTTTCGGAGAGTTTGTGTGTGTGTTCCTGCCAGTAATTAGCCGTGTCTCGGCTCGCTGTACAGGTAAATATTGAAGCTAAATTAGCAACTACATGTTAGCAACTAACTGTCCCACAATGCATTTCGTTCTGTGACTTGCGCTGCTTGCGCACTGTCTTAATCTCAGCCATATTTTAACCGCCGGCCGATAGGGGGCGAAAGAGACGAGTGAGCGATACAGGGAGAGAAACACAGAAGAAGAGATGAGAGCGCAGCAGAGAGAAGCGGAGAGGATATCTGTATAGTTCAATGTTCATTGACAATACATATTGAATTGTACTTTCTTTATTTGATTGGCAGTCAGTTGTTGATTACATGCAGACGTTGATAAAGCTACAGGCTACTTCAATATCACACTAATTCATGAAGCAACTTAGACATTTTGATGTTCCGGACCTTTGCATGGGGACATTTTCTTATTCTTTGTCATGTTCTCAGTTCTTATTACTTTATTAAGGCCTGCTTCATAATGTACTGTATCTAAATGTGTGTTCTCTCTTACAGACAGATTTCAAAGAGGAAAAGGAAGTGTCACGAAGAAACTTGCATTTCATTTGATGTTATAATTTGTATGCATGCATATCTGTTGTATACTGTATGTTTATACTTGAAAAAATTAAAATATTTCAGCATCTGAAGTAACTTTTATATACATTTGGGTGAGTAAATGAGAAAATGTAAAATGCGCTGTCCCACGGTAATTCAGAAGGCTCACAGGTCACATTCCGAACATTATTTAAAACAATACTGTAGGTGCTTTCCCACAGTTTACAGTTTGATTTGTATAGAGGGATTAGCGCTGTGGCTGAATGACCAGCCATTAGTGTTAGTTGTGGCCACAATGGCCAGTTTGATTAGCATACTGTAGAGCAGGGGTGTCAAACTCAAATACACAGTGGGCCAACCTTACAAAATGGGTACTAGTCGAGGGCCGGACTGGTTCAATGTTTATTGCAAAACTTATTGAAATGAACTTATTGCACATGTTAAACCTGGAACTAACAAAGCTTAAATTATTGCCTATAAAAACAACATTAAACATTAAATAATCAGGTGCATTCATTTCTTATGGCTCTATCTGCAGCTTCTCCAGAGTCATTTCTTATGATTACATTTTCCCACAGGCCAACAACAGCTTCAACAAAACTATTTCCCTCAAAGAGAAAACCAAACATGCCCTGTTGTCGTGAGAGAGAAAGTGCAGAAGGAAACATCCATTAAACTCAGTGTGCTGCTCTGTGATGCTAGTTCAGATACTTGGCATCTCATCTTGGGTGCAAGTTCATGGGTTGATGGGCAAATACACAGCTGAGAGCTTATTTTTTAATATATGAAGCGTGAGCTGTATGCTCAAGTCTTCCTGCCTGTCGGCCTGTCAGATCTTGTACTTGAGTAAAAGTAGAAGTACCAGAGTGTACGAATACTCTGTTACAGTAAAAGTCCTGCATTCAAAATGTTCCTCAAGTAAACGTATTATCATCAAAATATAGTCAAAGTAGCGACAGTAAAAGTAGTGATTGTGCAGATTGGTCCATTTCAGAATAATATATATGATATGTTTTATAATGATTGATCATGAAAGTGTTCTCAAAGCTGGTAAAGGTGCAGCTAGTTTGAATGACTTTGTATACTGCAGGGTAGCTTGTGAATTTACTCCGGTTGATGGCCCATTAGTTGTGTAAATACACAGCTGAGAGCTGCCGTTTCATTCATACGACGGGGTATTAGGGCCACACTTAGAAAAAAAAACCGGAGAGATTTCGAGAATAAAGTCGTAATAATACGAGAATAAAGTCATAGTTACGAGAATAAAGTCGTAATGTTACGAGAATAAAGTCATAGTTACGAGATTAAAGTCGTAGTTTCATAAGTGACTTGAGAAGGAGACAACAGCAGCGTCCAGCAATACAATGAGGAATGTGGAGCATCTTCTGAAGCAGTACTTTAGTTTAGGCTTCTCAAATAACGAAATAGTTGATCTTTTGGCACATCAGCATCAGATTATCATAAGTATTAGAACTTTGAATAGGTTGTGCAAGAAACTATGTCTATTTTATTTCGAAGAAAGAACCAAACGGATTTGGAGGAGATTGTCTCCTTTCAGCTAACCAGGAAGTGTTTTAGCACACCACGTGACGCATCTGAACGAATCACGTTCGACAACAGAAATGTTGTCGAACCCTTGTTCACAGGTCTCACTGCTTTCACACCGATTTGCATACTGTGTAGAGTGAGCGATTAGTTTATTCCCTCAGACGCAATTCAGGGGGGGAGGGGGGGAGAAAGTGTTCTCAAAGCTGGTAAAGGTGCAGCTAGTTTGAATGACTTTGTAGACTACAGGGAAGCTTGTGAATTTACTCCAGGTGGAACTAAAGTCTGATTTAAGACTTGGTTATATTTCACATCATTCATCCACATCTGTGAAGTAACTAAAGGTATTAAATACCATTTACCTCTGAACTGTAGAGGAGGACAATAACAAAGTAGCAAAACATTGAAATACTTAAAGTAAAGTAAAAAAATCTCTTTTTATCACTCCATAAATCAGAAAACACTGTCAACAGTATGATTTGCCTAATGTGGGACAGTCCTAAAAAGGGACATGGATTGTGCAAGAGCAATGGTTATTTACAGGGCTTTAGTCTTCTAATGCATTATTTTAGATATTTAAGGTGAAGGGTAAATTATATTAAATAATTGGGGGTATCTGGGGCGTAATTGGGGGTAATTGGGGGGCTCTGTTAAAATGGTATGACAAAGTCAGGGATAATGTTAGGGATAAATGTCTGAGTTTAAAAAATGGCAATTAATTTAAGCCCAAATATTCATAGTAATTTAATAAATCCTTCCAACACACGTTGTAAAAAATAGCCTAAATTAAGAAATCATTCCAATAGGTCAGTACAAAAATTAAAAAACACAGTTTAAAAGGGGAGTGATTAGTCGAATATGCATAAATCTGTTCTTATTATACATCCATGGTTAGAACGCCTCCATTTCCGCATTCCAGCTGTCCACATTCCTGGATTCACGTCTTTCTCTTCCGACATTCCAGGCCTTCCAGCCAGGCCTTGGGGGACACACGCTGTAGTACATATGCCGGGCCTGTAAGTGGCGCTGTGACTCCCTCCACAAAAGCAGCGAAGAAGCATAGTTGTCATGGTTGCCCTTCTGTTTATTCTCCACGTTGGGGGCAGAGGGAACCGGGCAGAGTTTTTCGCCAGTCAATGTGTATTAAAGTTGAAATCTTCCGGACAAAATTATAAAAGTGCCGGTCAAAGGTCTTCTTTGTTCTTTTCTTGAGCTTTAAAACAAATGAATAACGACTCTATAGGCCTATAATATATAAAATACACGGAGCCTCTCTTTTTCCTCCCTCTCTTCGGGCAGCTGTCTCATGCAGCAGCTTATCCAGTAATGAGTGACCCGGCCAACAGTACAAATAAACATATTTATAACTAGTTTAGGTAGTGAATATGAGGAGAAGAGGCGTGTGGATATAAGCAATTAATGTAATATGTCGAAATCTGTTTTACGCGATGTCACAACGGACTATTTTTCTTAGCGGATGCATGTCAATGTATATCAATACATACAACTATTCTTTAAATCAATAAAAACATTTTCTAAATCCATAAAAGCATTTCAATTAATATTGGGAGTCATGTCGTTACTTTGTTGAGAATTTGGCCATGTAATAAACGGAATAATTTGCAGCGACTTGTTCCTTATGGGGAACACCCTTCATGCTGAGCAAGATCCCTCCGCTACACCGTCGAGGCTCCATTAAAATATAAATATTTGTAGTGAATTACTGACGTTCATATTGAGTTTAAGATGATGATTAATTTAGGATTAAAAATCGAGAGCCGGGCTGCATTTCCTCCCGTTCGTTTTTTTCGACTACAGTACATTAAGTTCCGCTGACCGCTGTACATCCAGCGTACTGTACAGTATCAGACTGTATTTCACATGAGCACCAGTGTGGAACCCCACTGCACCTCCTGGTGGATCAATGATCCATTGCAGCTGGCTTCATTATAATTACATTTATTTAAAACGGGGGCGGTCTCAAGTCAAGCTGGAGGCTTTCCCTTGAGCGAGGGCAGACCACTTACCAATTACTGCCCTCGCGTTTTAAACTGTCCGAAAATAAGTGCTCCATCTGTATCTAAAATTAAGCACTTTTAAGATGCACACATTTTCAAAAGCTATTTTATTTATTTTCTCTATTTTATTTTGAAATGCAGCCCGAGAGGAACATTACACATATCCACAGT
This sequence comes from Gobionotothen gibberifrons, assembly GCA_943591055.1. NCBI lineage: Eukaryota > Metazoa > Chordata > Actinopteri > Perciformes > Nototheniidae > Gobionotothen > Gobionotothen gibberifrons. Next base: position 9,783 of record CALSBZ010041028.1, read on the forward strand.
ATTTAGTATCTGTATAGTTCAATGTTCATTGACAATAAATATTGTTGTTTATTAATTTTACTTTCTTTATTTGATTGGCAGTCAGTTGTTGATTACATGCAGAAGTTGATAAAGCTACAGGCTACTTCACTATATATCACACTAATTCATAAAGCAACTTCGACATTTTGAAGTTCCGGACCTTTGCATGGGGACATTTTCTCTAACTGGACCTCGTTGAATTTTAGTTGAATACCCCTGGCATAGACAGTAAGCTGTTTATAAAACATTTCAACTCAGTCTGTTTGTTGTTTTTTTATTGTTATAATTAGATTCTCAGAGCATTTTCCTCATTCTCTCCTGTTTCCTTCTCTTCCAGCAGATAGTGGTCTGCAGGAGGTTTTAGATGAACATAGGCTCAGTCTGAGGAGGAGATGTGAACGTGTGACTGAAGGAACTGATCAAAGTGAAACCCTCCTCAACAGGATCTTCACTGAGCTCTACATCACACAAGGCCAGAGTGAAGAGGTTAATACCCAACATGAGGTGAGGCAGATGGAGACAGCTTCCAAGAAGAAGCCCCTCCATGACACTCCAATCAAGTGCCAGGACATCTTTAAAGCCTTACCTGATCAACAGACTCTCATCAGAGCGGTCCTGACCAACGGAGTCGCTGGAGTTGGAAAAACCTTCTCAGTGCAGAAGTTCACTCTGGACTGGGCCGAGGGTTTGGGAAACCAAGATGTCAGTCTGGTGATCCTGCTCTCCTTCAGGGAGCTGAACCTGATCAAAGGTGAGCAGTACAGTATTCTCAGGCTGCTCCATGTTTTCCATCCAACCTTACAGAAGGTCACAGCAGAGCAGCTGGCTGTCTGTAAAGTGCTGTTCATCTTTGACGGCCTGGATGAAAGCAGACTTTCTCTGGACTTCAGAAACAATGAGGTTGTGTCTGATGTCTCACAGCAGTCCTTAGTCAACGTGCTGCTGACAAATCTCATCAGGGGGAAGCTGCTTCCCTCGGCTCTCGTCTGGATAACTTCCAGACCTGCAGCAGCCAATCAGATCCCTCCTGAGTGTGTGGACAGGGTAACAGAAGTACGAGGCTTCACTGACGCCCAGAAGGAGGAGTACTTCAGGAGGAGATTGAGTGACGAAGACCTGTCCAGCAGAATCATCTCTCACATCAAGAGCTCCAGGAGCCTCCACATCATGTGTCTGATCCCAGTCTTCTGCTGGATCACTGCTGCAGTTCTGGAACACATGTTGACTACAGACCAGAGAGGAGAGCTGCCCCAGACCCTCACTGACATGTACTCACACTTCCTGCTGGTCCAGACCAAGAGGAAGAAGCAGAAGTATGAAGAGGGAAATGAGACGAGTCCACAGCAGCTGACGGAGGCTGACAGGGAGGTTCTTCTGAAGCTGGGGAGGCTGGCGTTTGAACATCTGGAGAAAGGAGACATCATGTTCTACCAAGAAGACCTGCAGCGCTGTGGTCTTGATGTCACCGAGGCCTTGGTGCACTCAGGAGTTTGTACACAGATCTTCAAAAGAGAGAGTGTGATCTTTGAGAAAACAGTCTACTGCTTTGTTCATCTGAGCATTCAAGAGTTTCTGGCTGCAGTCTACATGTTGCACTGTTACACCAACAGGAACACAGCGGTACTGAAGGACTTCCTGCAGAGAGACTATAACAACAGCAGAGATCAGGATTACCCATCCCTGGATGTCTTCCTGAAGGGAGCCATGGAGAAATCCCTCCAAAGTAAAAATGGCCTCCTGGACCTGTTTGTCCGCTTTCTCCACGGCCTCTCTCTGGAGTCCAACCAGAGGCTGTTAGGAGGCCTGCTGGGTTGCACAGACAACAGACCAGAAACCATCCAGAGAGCCATCAACCACCTGAAGAAGATGAACAGTTCTAAAATCTCTCCTGACAGGAGCATCAACATCTTCCATTGTCTGACAGAGATGAAGGACCACTCAGTACATCAGGAGATCACAGAGTTCCTGAAGTCAGGGAACAGATCAGAGAAGCAACTCTCTGTGATCCACTGCTCTGCTCTGGCCTACATGCTGCAGATGTCAGAGGAGGTTCTGGATGAGTTGGACCTGATGAATTACAACACATTAGAGGAGGGACGACTGAGACTGATTCCAGCTGTGAGGAACTGCAGGAAGTTCAAGTAAGTCTAGATGTGATTAACTTTATAAACTAATGTGGATCAGGAGTTTAATTATTCAAATAAACACTATAACATTTCTGCTGTTTAAATACTGAGAGCAAAATAAAACCAACACTGTTCTTCTATTTATTTATAATAATAGTTACACTGAAGCGTTCCTCTCTTCATATTGAGTGAAGGAGGCGACATGTCAAACACATGAAGGACTTGAGAGGTTTCTCAGCATGTGATCACACCACACAGCAGGACTTACAGTTATCTGAGGAACATGTTATTATTACTTTCTAGTAGTTTCTTTATCATTAAACACACAGTTGTATCACAACGTGTTAGAGTTTAAAATCAGATCTATATCATGTCCCACCAATAACAGAGTTCTGTCTTAATGCTGATATACTGGGAACATCTGATGGTATCAAGTTGAACATATTGAAACTTTATTGGTTTGTTAATTGTGTTCAATAAAGGTGCAGATGCTCAGAGAAGCCAAAACATCCTTCATCCATCATTCACATCCACATATTAATTAACATTTAAATATGTACATCTCTAATATTGTCAAGTGATTTATTTCATTTCTGTTTCTTTTGGTAACAGTCAGTGACAGCAGGAGCACAGACCTGTGATCAGATCACACTGACAACTCATTACACTCTATTATTATCATATATTATTATATATCATATTAAATGGACTAACAGCAAACGTCTATCAGAACATGTAAAATCTGTTTTCATCAAAGGCTTGATGTTAATATAATGTTTCCTCTTTTTTAACACATGTTGTAATATATGTTTTATTATAGACTTACTAGCTGTGACCTCTCAGAGACTGACTCGTGTCTAGTCGTGGCCTCAGCTCTGAAGTCTGACCCCTCCCATCTGAGAGAGCTGGACCTGAGTCTCAACCCTCTGAAGGATTCAGGAGTGGATCTGAGTTCTGGACTAAAGAGTCCAAACTGCAGACTGGAGGCTCTCAGGTCAGTTCACTGACTGCAGTTCATATTGATCTGTTTGTGTTCATGATTTTCTGAATTTGAACAAATACAATGTTATTTATATTAGTTCCGTTTTTGCTAATGACTGATTGATCGACTGATTGATCAGAGTAACAGAGAGAAGGTGAATGTGTGAGGGAGAGTGTTTAAGCTTCCACAGACTCACTCTGTGCTCCATGAGTCAGTGGAGATGCTGTCAGTACTGATGAGCTGTGAGGGAGATGAAGGAGTCGTTAAACATCTGATCAAAGTTAAAGTTCCAGATTATCAGTGGATTGTTTCTGCATCATCTCTGACATTAAAACCCTGTTTGACTCTGAACAGATTATTAAACCTGGAGTTATTTCAAAAAGGAACATTGTTTTCTAAACTTACATCATGTTTTCTTTATTCAGACTGATGGACTGCAGGTTGTCAGAGATAAGCTGTTCTGCTCTGATCTCAGCTCTGAAGTCCAACCCCTCCCATCTGAGAGATCTGGACCTGAGTCACAACAATCTGCAGGATTCAGGAGTGGAGCTGAGAGATCTTCTGGAGAGTCCAGACTGCAGACTGGAGACTCTCAGGTCAGTTCACTGACTCTCTGTTACTGCTGGAGATCTCACATGTTCACTTTGTAATTGAACCTAATTTATATTCATTAATAACTTACATCCATACAGTTGTACATGTCCTTTTATTCATATTTCCTTTTTAAGAGTAAGAAGTAAGAACTGCAGACATACATGTTGACTGTTTCTTAAAGTAACTGTAATAGATGTTAGTTGTAAAAAGTAAATCTATGTATTTAATATTTAGTAAACGATAACGTCTGAATAAAGGTCATCTGAAGCCATTTTAGTTTTACATGATAAAGTTCACTTTCTG
>CALSBZ010041030.1:5192-16362 GCA_943591055.1 Gobionotothen gibberifrons
AGTTTCTAGCACCAGGGAAAGTGGACAAAAGTGCCCCAGATCAGTGGCTGTGATGCTAGCTTTGCAGCTAGCATTTTCAACGGACATATACATCGAAACATCATGTTTCAGTAAAAACAAGGCCCCACTGATCATCTACTCTCTGAGACGATTCCAGGGATGCCTGACTTGAGTTTCTAGCACCAGGGAAAGTGGACAAAAGTGCCCCAGATCAGCCTCTTAATGTACCCAGGGCCTAGTGCTTGGCTTTGGGCATGAAAATTCAGGAAACTCCCCTGAGTATTTTATTAAACATCTCAACTTTGGAGAGGAGTTGTGGGACAAACGACACATCAAATCACATTTCCACATCAAGCCGAAGCTAATTAGAATATTCTTGACTGCCTAGCCTGCGGGGAAATTGGTGTGCCCTATCACCATAAGAGTGAGCGTGAAAACAGCTTAACGGAAGGCTTTGTTCCGTAGACAGCGCTAGTGATGGCAGTTTGACACTGAAGCTTCGAACGGAGCTTCAACCCTGGACTTCCTATTCCATAGAAGCAGTGCTTCGAAGCTTGCTTCAAATCACGTGACATATGACGTCCGAAGCAGCAACTGCTTCAAATCACGTGACATGTGACGTCCGAACCAGCAACTGCTTCATTTCCTGAATGAATCAACTCACTGGTTCGCCGTCCAATCAGGTGATTCAATGCACTGCATGTCTCGATTCTGTTGGAGCAAAACCACCTGTGGCGGGCCTCACCCCACCTGTGCTCCGCGCCGTTCGTTGGATGAGACTGGTCAGATTAAATAAAGAAGGAGTTCAAACACCGGAATAAAAGTTATAACAATAATCTGATTTAATGGTAAAAAACACAATACAAGTTACAGAGTACTCTGGACCTTTACTGCGGGCCCCCAGTTCCACTGCCGTGCGATACAGATATCGGGACCGGCCAGTCCGAACCAGAGGCATTTTGCATGACAAAACATTCAGTTTACATAGACATGTTTGGGGGCGGAGTTGTATCGGTTCTTCCGCCCCATCTTACTCCTAAGCGAATCAGAGAGTTCGTGGGGAGGAGCGGAGTCGGATGCTCCCTCCCTAGGTGTTATCTACCGCTTCCGAGACAGAGCGTCCTTGATGAAGGGATACTTTTTGGAGAACATAACAATCGTTATCTCTGTACCTGTCCAAAGCCTTTACTCCCTTTATTTCCCACAGACCAAGCAGTTTCACAAGCATATATTCTACACAGACTATTGGCGCCCAAGATATGTGGGCCAAGGCTATGATTTCTGAAGCAGGTTACACAGGTTTCTTCCAAATTAAAACAGTTTATACTGGTTCCTTTAATACTTTCCCAGACAATCAAACATTGTACACGGATATATTGACACAGATATATGGGTGCTTTGAGATTATATGGACCCCAAAATGAATCTTCAAAGAATATGTGTGTGTGTGCTAGATGTCTGAGTCAGCGTAAGTGGGGATGTGTGTGTGTGAGCTGATTATAATATGTGTGTGTGTGTGTTGCTCTCCTGACTGTTATCTTACAATGCTCTCATTGGGTGGGCATCCTCCCGGTACGACCTTGGCAGGATGTTCCCGTGTGGTACGACAGGGCGAGGAGTGTGCACAGAGGCGAATGTGTGTGTGTGTGCGTGTGTCAGAGGCATGAAACAAAAAGGATTATATATATGATTACTTCAAAACAGTTTAGGACAATGCATGTTTACTTTAATTCCCCCTTTTGATCTCTTCTCCTGAGATCACACACAAAAAACAACATGGCCACTGTCATTCTTTTCTACTGTGTCCGTCCCGCAACATTTATATAAATCCATCAGAAGCTGGGATTTAGAGCACTTTAAACCTTTAGGAACAGCCCACCATAACAACTTCTTATGACAGTGGAGGGAGACTAAAATGTGTTAAACAAATTCGTCCTTGTTTGTTGAGTCATCATACTCGTCCTCCCCCTCGGACCCACAAGCCAACAAGGGCATTTGGTATGGAGGGGGGGAGCAGCTTTTCCTTCAATGGTGGAACTGATGAGTCTAACACACAATGAACAACATCCATATGTTACCAAAATAGCAACAAAAATAGCTATAGAAATCAAAAGACACATTATTGAACTTTTCCATTTACCAAACATGATTACAATATCAATGCTGACATTTTAATGCAGTATGCCTACTTAATTGTGAGCTCGTTAAATGTATCGCGCCTACAATATGGTCAAGATTGTACTAAGTCCTGCAAATAATGGGTCATTAAACAAAGTCTCTCAAAAAATTGGTTGATATACAAAGTGGCGTTTGGTGTAGGTGATAGCAACCTGATCAGAGGGACGTGGACTCATCGGTTGCCTCGCGAGCTGTTGTGTCTTTGTCCCACGGCCTGCTGGGCGGCTTTTGGGCTGTCTGCTGGAGAGATCCCCCCGGGGTCCTCCTCCTCTTGTCCGCTGGTGGCGCCTTCTGGGTCGTCTGCTGCGTCCTCGAGGTCCTCCTCCTCCGGTCCGCTGGTGGCGCCGTCTGGGTCGATTTCCTTGATGAGGGCCAGATCCGTCCTGATGTCGTCTAGGGTCCTCGCAGGTGGTTTCCCGACCGCACACTGGCTCCAGTGGTACCAGTTGTCCCCCTTTCCTCTAGGCGGACGGCATGGGAGGTCCTCTGCGTCACTCGGTAGGGGCCGGAGAACCTTGGGTTGAGCCACTTGGGTCTGATGACTTTCAGCCAGACGAACTCCGCGGTGTTGGCCTCGTGCCTCTCGGGTCCCCCTTTGGCGTCAGCAACCTGTGTGGAAAAGTCTGATACTTCCTTTCCTACGCTCAGGGCTCCTGGGCCCCAGAAATATTATCAGATACATCTTAAAATTAGATTACTAAATTGAACAATAAACCCATTATACCCCTCCTGGAAACATTGTCCTCCAAACTATGGAGACCATGTTTCCCAAATCAGATACCTCAGAGTACCCATCTTCTCCTGCAATGTTATTTCAAAGCCCTATGCCTCATCATCAGGAACACTTTCTCCTGTTGAAAAGAATCAGCAATGTTAAAAATCAAGTTTCATAGTCATCAAGCCATGCAGGGATCATGCAGAGTCAAACAAAATTCATGCGTCATGTCTCACAATGGTTCAACTAATATGGCATAGTCAGAAATCCACTGCCAAAAGCATTGTGTGCATCCCAAAATAAAATCACCTCGTTGGTGGGTCAGTGTTACTGTAACAGTCAGGAATTTACAAATCAATTCACATTCATTCAGTCTTTGCAAAGTCTAAGTCAAGTCAGTCTCGAGATCTCATGTCCTATAGTAGTAGTGCACTTTGATATTCTACCAGCTGGAGTTTTCAATCAGTGACATCATTGTGTTGATGTCAAACAATGCAACAAAGTTTTCCATGGTTGCAGCACCATTTTCTTCAGATGTTAAACAAACAAATTATCAATATACTTCATTAATGTACTGCCCCTAGGAAACACAAAGCCTGAACATTGTTCATGCACGGCATCCTTAAGTGAGCCTGCAGATAACGGCCTTTTTAATTAATATTCCAAATTAATCAATAATAACAACAATAATCCATGTTATCAATTTGTTTACCCTTATAAGTGAACATACCTCATAATGTTACATCAAGTTTTAAACTAAGCTTTAGCCAAACAATCATTATTACTCTATCAGATTTAACTGGTGATTAAACAAACAAAGCCTCTTTTGTTTACATCACAGATCACTAGCACATTTTTCAGAAATGTTCTCAACAAATGGAGAGCAATGCCATCTCTCTATCTAGTAAATAGCCAACATGTTTAAGATATATAAAATAAGCCTAAATACTTATTTACTATCAAAGTCTAAAGCTAGACCTAAGGCGAACAGTTTTGGGAATGGACAATTTAATCTAAAAACAAAACAAAATTGGACTCTTATTCTTGTTATTTGTTCTTCAAAATACATTAGTAAATGATTTGTGAAGTATTCACAATATAACTACCCCTCTCCTTTATCAAATCCGTTCATCTTTAACAAGATACTATTTCACCATTTACTTTTAGTTCCTGATAACAATGGTATAACGACCACACGTTTTACCCATAGCTGGTTCTTATGTCAAGATTATTACGTGTGACATAATAATCAGATGTCTTGAATGCTAAACAAGGACATTAAACTTTAATCTTTTCAGTATTCCAGACCATCATTAAACAAGCAGCCTCTTTTCTTAAAAACTAAGCATAATGTTATACACCCCCTTTGGAAAACTCTTGCACAGTTATGCTGTAAAATCATTGCATAATGTCTTGAGAGTCTGAACAGTCTGAAACAAGCCTGTCTCAAGATCTTGTTATTCTGAGAACAGTCAGTGATCTTTTGTCCTCTTCAGCTGCAGTCAGTGACAGGGTCCCCAAAAAGCTAGAACCGGCCCTGGTCTTTGGGCTCAAGGAAACTCTCTCTGGAGGGAAGGAAACTCTTGGATCAATGTGATCAATCAGCAGACTCACGTTGTCCTCTGCACAGTAAAAATCCCCAAAAACTGCAATTCCTCTTCACACCACTGTTGCCTTGACAACGAGGCACAAACAAAATGTCAAACTCTCCTCAGAGATGCGTTCTGTGCACAGTTCTTCTGTTTCTGTAGTGAGCAACACTTCACCAGCACACTGATTCAGAGTCCAATCCAAAGGTGGTGCATACCATTTCAATGCTACTGTAATCACAGCAAATCAGCTACTAGAGAAAAACTCAATTTAAATCTCTCCCCCAACGAAATGGCTGTGTGTCTACATGGTCAGGAATGCTGAAACATGTGAATGTACAAACAAACTAATGGTGGTAGTTTACCCAGATTCTTTACTTCACTAAAAGCAGTACAATTACATCGTAAAATCTCTTTTGTCTAGTTGACTTCCTGCTTTTAAATTCTAGTTAGGAAAATAAAATAAACATCATATTTAAAATCTTCTTAAATTTGAAACCAAAAAGGTATTAATTCTCCACTATGATCCATTTCAGCATCAAAGTCCATAAAACTGATGATTTATCTTTAAAAACCATGAGGAATGACAGCTCTCATAAAACACCATTCTCCTTCAATGATTCTAAATTAATGAGCAAAACAAGGAAACCCTCCTTTAACCCCTATAGATTCATCTTATATCTTCTTGCTTATTCTATTCATTTTCAAATTGTTTATCTAAGTTCTGTGTTACAAGCATGGTTAGGTTGTAACAGAATACAAAACTAACTGTATTCACTACGCGCTATATTTGAAAACCCAAGTAATCTGATTACAGCTAATGAACATATTTTTGGAACACTTAAGGAATTATTGGTGGCAAAGTTTCCTCACATGGTGTAATCTTCATTACTAAAGCTAAAACCTAAAGAAATCATCACGGAACAGTTATCTTATCACTTAATTGTTTCAATAAGAAAAGGCATTGTGAAAACTCTCACCTTTGAGGACATCTCAACACTTTATTCCATCTAAGCATGAATGTTTATGACAGACATGCTCTATTAATCCAAAACGGTCTTTAGTGGTATCAATTGTGAACTTTCTTAATATTAATTGTCTAGACTCTTCAGAACATCTTAATGTTCTTAATTCCTGTCCCTCTCTTTTCCTCCCTGTGTCCTGCAGCTGCCTGCTGCTGCACACCAGCTTCTCATAAATCACACTGTGACGTAACTGTATCCTACAAAAACTAATGCTAAAAATAACAAATTATAGTTTCTTATCTATTTCAATATATCTACTACATCAAATCACACATTGATCTATTAATTTTCAATGTATTCACTCCAACTTCAGGTCACTAATCTGATCCTCCACTCCTTGTTTTAAACAGAGAAACACAATGCAGCCTTCATCACTCAAGAGCAAAATAGCAGGCAGACCCTCCTTTAATCACTCTCTCAGTCTGTTCCCATTGCTCGCGGAGGCTCCCGGGACTCGGAACGCCTAAATCACTCTTTTGTAACTCTCCTTCCATGATTGACTTCGTATCTATGATCTGACTAGGTTGCTTTTATGTTCACTCGTATTTATTAATATACTGGACAATTCCTGTTGTTACTTTTAATGTCCCTAACTCAGACGTGCACACAGTCTGAATCCAAAATGCCAAGCTTCACATCAAGTGACACAGAATATTGTTACACACCCTGCACACTTTCTCCTATCTCTTCTCAATTTTCACAGATTCACATTTAAAAATCACACAGTCGCGTTTTCTCCTCTTGAAACACCCACATACAAATACACAGAATTCCCCAGCTGGTCCGCCCGCAGGACTTAAGGCCTATTATCTTTTTTTTTTTTTTTTTTGTGAATCTGGAATCCAGGGTTTTTTAAAACAATCTGTCTCCCAAAAAGCACTTTTCTTACTGTCAGACGAGGGACTTAAGTACCCTGCGCTTCACACAGATTCTTTATCTAAAATATGTATTGTATTTTTACCGTGACTAAGAACACTGAGAATGCCGCTGACAACTTCTAAAATGTTGTAGTAAGCCAATCTGTCACAGTTCTGCTCTCTTTCTCACCTATTTTCTGCACTCACCTTCCTGAGTCACCTGGTAGCCACACCCTGCATCTCTCTCACTCTGTTACACCCATTAGGCCATTTAGTATTTAGGCTCACTTCACCTTCACATCAGTGCCAGATCGTACTTTGCATTATGCCAGTCTTTCCCGCGTTTACCTCCAGATTGCTCTCCCGGTTTCGACCCTGCCTGTCCCTGACCATCCTGCCTCGCCTCCTCCCTGACCTGTTCTGTACCTGCGACTCCCGTCTTGCCATCTCCTGGACCTCCTGCCTGTCCCTGACCATTCTGCCTCGCCTCCTCCCTGACCTGTTCTGTACCTGCGACTCCCCTCTTGCCATCTCCTGGACCCCCTGCCTGTCCCCGACCAGCCCTTTGCCTTCTATCTGCCGTTTTGTCTGTTACCAGTCTTTTGCCTCTAATAAAGCTGGTTACCGACTATCCCTGGTTTCACGTGTGTTGCACTTTGGTCTTCAGCTCGATTGTGACAGAACGATGCTGAGTCTGAGCCAGGGTTCCGGTACGGTGGTGGATTACGCGATTGACTTTCGCACCAGCGGCCGCCGCAGCAGTTGGAACGAGCCGGCACAGTGTGATGCCTTTCTGAGAGGATTAGCGGATTATATGAGGGATGAGCTGGTTTCCTATGATCTCCCTGCTTCCTTGGATGGGTTGATTGAGCTCACCTCTCGGATTGACAGACGGATTCAGACACGGAGAGGAGAGCAGCAGACGCGAGCAGCGGCCCGCTACTCGCGACAACAACTTCCGGTTCCCGGGAGATCTCGACTTCCGGTTTCGGCTGAGAATTCCCATCCCTTCTCTGACTCACGGTACGGGGAGGTCGAGCCCATGCAAGTGGGCCGTACCAGTCTTACTTCAGAGGAGAGGGAGTTTCGGTTAAGAAGTAATCGTTGCCTTTACTGTGGGCAGGCTGGACATAGGGTTTCCCGTTGTCCGGTAAAAGGCAGAGCCCATCAGTAATGGGGAGTATACTGGTGGGCCAAACCTCTGAGCTGATCCCCAATTTAAGACCCTTGTGCCATGCTCGACTCCTTCTGACTGGAAATTCTCAGGCTCTGGCTGTCTTTATCGACTCCGGATCTGATGTCAGCATCATCGACGAGGAGCTCGCGTTACAGCTGGGCATACAACGGGTTCGGCTGCCCCAGCCGGTACCGGCTAACGCTTTGGATGGTCACCTGCTGGGAACGGTGACACACCAGACGACACCGGTCCATATGCTCATGTCGGGGAACCACCATGAGACTATACAGTTTCATGTGCTACGGTCCCCCCAGATCCCTCTGATTTTGGGTTATCCGTGGCTCCGCCGCCACAACCCGAACATTGACTGGAGAACTGGGTCCATCCTAGGTTGGAGTTCCGCCTGTCATCAGGTTTGCCTTAAGCAGGCCGCCGCACCTCAACTTTCTGTGGAGAGGAACCTGGTTCCGGATGTCACAGGGGTTCCGGCAGAATATTTGGATTTTAAGGAGGTTTTCAGCAAGGCTAAGGCGACATCTCTTCCACCTCATCGGCCATATGACTGCGCCATTGAGCTACATCCAGGCGCAGTCCCACCCAAGGCCCGGTTGTACTCGCTTTCGGCACCGGAGAGGAAGTCCATGGAGACTTACGTCAACGACTCTCTGGCTGCGGGAATTATTCGTCCTTCCACATCACCCGCAGGAGCAGGGGTTTTTTTTGTGGCGAAGAAGGACAGGACTCTGAGACCCTGCATTGACTATCGGGGGCTGAACGACGTCACGGTGAAGAATCGGTATCCCCTGCCACTCATCTCGTCAGCGTTCGAGCTACTTCAAGGGGCTACAATCTTCACTAAGCTGGATCTACGAAACGCCTATCACCTGGTACGAATCCGTGAGGGGGACGAATGGAAGACCGCCTTCAACACCTCGTCGGGACATTACGAGTACCTGGTGATGCCATTTGGACTTACCAATGCCCCTGCAGTTTTCCAAGCGTTGGTGAACGACGTACTCCGGGACATGTTGGATCATTATGTTTTTGTTCATCTGGATGACATTTTGATTTTTTCTAAGAACCTCAAGGACCACATCCACCACGTCCAGACAGTCCTCCAGAGACTTCTGGAGAACTCGCTGTTTGTCAAGACGGAGAAGTGCGAGTTTCACACTTCTTCGGTCGCCTTTCTTGGCTACATCGTGGGTCAAGGAAGTGTAGAGATGGATCCCTCTAAGGTTTCAGCAGTTACTTCATGGCGGGTTCCTGAGTCCCGGAAGGAGCTGCAGCGTTTCCTGGGGTTCGCCAACTTTTACAGACGCTTCATCCGCGGCTACAGCACCGTGGCTGCCCCGCTCACCGCCCTGACCTCTTCCAAGGTGTCGTACCGATGGTCCTTTGCAGCCGAGGAGGCTTTTCAGGACCTCAAGGGCCGGTTTACGTCGGCACCTATCCTGCAGGTACCAGATCCCGCTGGTCAGTTGGTGGTGGAGGTGGATGCTTCTGACGTAGGGGTGGGGGCCATCCTGTCGCAACGTTCTGGGGAGAACCAGAAGCTCCACCCCTGTGCTTTCTTTTCGAGGAGATTGAGCCCGGCGGAGAGGAACTATGACGTGGGGAACCGGGAGCTGCTAGCAGTCAAGTTGGCGTTGGAGGAGTGGCGACACTGGCTTGAGGGGACAGAACAACCATTTCAGGTGTGGACTGACCACAAGAACCTGGAGTACATCAGGTCGGCACAAAGGCTGAATTCCAGACAAGCCAGGTGGTCGTTATTTTTCACCCGGTTTAATTTTTTCCTCTCCTACCGCCCGGGTTCCCGCAACGTGAAGGCCGACGCTTTGTCCCGGCAGTTCGGAAGGGCGGGAGACACCTGTATCCCGGACACGATTCTTCCTGATCCTCGGGTGATTGGCGTCCTCGCTTGGGAGATTGAGGAGAGGGTTAAGACCGCTTTGGTGGACCAACCCGGTCCTAGTTCTTGTCCTCCTAACCGGTTGTTTGTGCCTCAGGTTTTGAGGGCTGAGGTGCTTCAGTGGGCTCACAGCTCCAGACTTTCCTGCCACCCTGGGATTCAACGTACCAGGGGGATGGTCCTGCAACGGTTCTGGTGGGCCACGCTGGAGGCTGACACCCGGGAGTTTGTGAACGCTTGTCCTGTGTGCAATCGGCACAAACCATCTCATCAAGCGCCAGCTGGTCTCCTTCATCCGTTACCGGTCCCACGTCGCCCTTGGTCACATATTTCTTTGGACTTTGTGACTGGTCTACCACCGTCCCACGGACATACTGCCGTCTTGACGGTGGTAGATCGGTTTAGTAAGATGGCTCATTTTGTACCCCTGGCTAAAATCCCGTCAGCTAAGGAGACGGCAGAGCTTGTTCTTCTCTACGTTTTTCGGATTCACGGACTAGCGACTGATGTGGTTTCCGACCGGGGCCCCCAGTTCACCTCTGTGTTTTGGAGGGAGTTTTGTGAACTGATCGGGGCGACGGTCAGTCTCACATCCGGTTTCCACCCACAGGCCAATGGCCAGACCGAACGGAAGAATCAGGAGATGGAGACCACTCTCCGCTGCATGGTTTCCGATCATCCCACTAACTGGTCAAAACAACTCCTGTGGGTGGAGTATGCCCACAACACCCTTATCAGTTCCGCTACTGGTCTATCCCCTTTCCAATGTGCATACGGTTTTCAACCCCCATTGTTCTCTGCATTGGAGAAGGAGGTTACCTGTCCGTCTGTTCAGGCTTTCATCAGACGTTGTCGAAAGACTTGGAGACAGGCGCGAACGAATTTGCTTCAGTCTGCTAAACGGTACGCCACATCAGCAAACCGCCGACGCACCAAGGCACCTGTGTACCAGGTAGGCCAGAGAGTGTGGCTGTCCACTCAGAACATTCCCCTTCGGGTGGAGTCTAAGAAGTTGGCACCTAGGTTTATTGGACCCTTCGAGATTGCCAAGATCATTAACCCTGCAGCGGTTCAACTTAGTTTGCCCCGGAACATGAGAATACATCCCACCTTCCACGTTTCTCGGATTAAACCTGTCCGGGAGAGTCCGATGATTCCCGCCGCTCCCCCACCACCACCCCCTAGGATGATCGATGGGGGCCCTACCTACACCCTTCGTCGGATACTCCGTTCCCGTCGCAGAGGAAGAGGGGTTCAGTATTTGGTGGACTGGGAGGGCTATGGTCCTGAGGAGAGGCAGTGGATTCCTGCTCGCCATATCCTCAACCCCCAACTCATCCGGGACTTCCACCGGCGTTACCCGGAGCAGCCTTCTAGGACCCACACTCTTCCAGGCGTTAAGCCAGGGAGTACTCGTTCGCTACTGAACAGAAGCTTCGTCGAGGAGGACGAGGAGTCATCAGTAGACGAGGACGAGGAGGTCCAGGAGGGAGAGTCCGGGAGAGCATTATCTGATGAGTACTAACCTTTCCCATACCCCCACCTTCCACCCTTTGTTTGTAGGAGGTTTGGTTATTCTTCTTCTTTAAATTAGTTTTATTTTTATTTATTTAATTTTTCCCTCTTAGTATTTTATAGACGTCATGAGCCGTCCATTAAGGGGGGGTTCTGTCACAGTTCTGCTCTCTTTCTCACCTATTTTCTGCACTCACCT
>CALSBZ010041032.1:0-12357 GCA_943591055.1 Gobionotothen gibberifrons
TTCTGGCTGCAGTCTACATGTTGCACTGTTACACCAACAGAGACACAGCGGTACTGAAGGACTTCCTGCAGGGAGACTATAACACCATCACTGATCAGGATTACCCATCCCTGCCTGTCTTCCTGAAGGGAGCCATGGAGAAATCTCTCAGAAGTAAAAATGGCCACCTGGACCTGTTTGTCCGCTTTCTCCATGGCCTCTCTCTGGAGTCCAACCAGAGACTGTTAGGAGGCCTACTGGGTGGCACAGACAACGGACCAGAAACCATCCAGAGAGCCATCAGCAACCTGAAGAAGATGAGCAGTGATTCCTCTCCTGACAGGATGATCAACATCTTCCACTGTCTGACAGAGATGAAGGACCTCTCAGTACATCAGGAGATCACAGAGTTCCTGAAGTCAGAGAACAGATCAGAGAAGCAACTCTCTGTTATCCACTGCTCTGCTCTGGCCTACATGCTGCAGATGTCAGAGGAGGTTATGGATGAGTTGGACCTGGATCAGTACAAAACATCATTGTGGGGGAAACAGAGACTGATTCCAGCTGTGAGGAACTGCAGGAAGGCCATGTAAGTCCAGATGTGATTAACTTTATAAACTAATGTGGATCAGGAGTTTAATTATTCAAATAAACACTATGTAGTGATCACTCATTAACACACTGACACATAATTCAATCTAGGAACTACAGGTTGGGGGTATTGTTCTGCATGGACACTAATGCCTACGGTACTTTCGGGGTATATACTGTGTCCTCCTGCTTTTCTCTTTCTCTTGTCGTCCCGGGCTGCGACCCGACAACATGTCCTTTGCAGCTCTTGAGTAAAGTACCCTTTTGCACCTTCATTGCACCGCCTCCGACTCCCTTTTTCTTGGCACTACCATTGGTGACCCTGACAACGTCTCGTGAATTTTCCGGGACGGACCCGAACACGGCATAAGAACTTTCTCGAAATGCCGGGGATTTTTGGGAGCGTCCGTGGCTGCCACCGGCACGCGGACTGAGGCTTGGTGCGCCCCCCGCGGAATGGCTGAGGACGTCGCTTGCCATTCCCGCATCGTCTCAGCACTGGAATAAGGCAAGCCTTCCGCCTACAGGGAGACGATGCACGACCTGCTCGGTAGGGAAGAACCCAATTCCTTCCACATGGGGCTGTTTCTTCGGGACGTGCGGCTCCGCGTCCAGGCTGCGCTAGCTAACGACAACTAGCAGCTAACCATGTAGGGTAACGACGGCTAGCAGCTGCCGAGGTCTGCCAGCTAGCGGCTAATGGCAACAGCTAACGGCTAGCTGCTAACGGCTATCGGCTATCGACCCTTTTGTGCTTTTTCTGGTGCCTGAGAGGAGGTTCGACCATGTCTGGTTGGCCTCGTGTGGATCCTCTCACGATTTCGCCCAAATGTTTTTGACCGTGGACAGTACGACCCTTTTTGAGCTTTTTCTGATGCCTGAGAGGAGGTTCGATCATGTCTGGTCGGCCTCGTGTGGACCCTCTCACTTTTCCCCCAACTTGACAGCAGCTTAGGACATCGCCCATGCCTTCATCGGCCCGTGGGCGGCGCCCCGTCTGACCCCGTCTGACCCCGTCTGGCCTCTCCCCTGTCCATGGCTCCTTCCTCCCGGGGATGCTGCTCCTGCCCCCCGGGGACTTCGTGCCCGCCGCCGCTGTGTCCTCGCCTGCGGCCTTACGACAGCCCGTTCCATGACCCGCCCCCCACCCCCCCTCTGGGGATGCCCTCGCCCTCGTTAGGGCCCCTACCCTCTCCTGTGGCCCCCTTTCGTCGGCCCGTTCCATTGCTCGGCCCTCACCTGCGACCCCACCCTCCTCGGCCCCTGTGGTGCTTCCTCCCGGACGCGAGGATTTTGCCATGTTTGAATTCTGGGGGGGCTTGTGTAGTGATCACTCATTAACACACTGACACATTATTCAATCTAGGAACTACAGGCTGGGGGTATTGTTCTGCATGGACACTAATGCCTACGGTACCTCCGGGGTATATACTGTGTCCTCCTGCTTTTCTCTTTCTCTTGTCGTCCCGGGCTGCGACCCGACAACATGTCCTTTGCAGCTCTTGAGTAAAGTACCCTTTTGCACCTTCATTGCACCGCCTCCGACTCCCTTTCTCTCGGCACTACAACTATAACATTTCTGCTGTTTAAATACTGAGAGATCAAAATAAAACCAACACTGTTCTTCTATTTATTTATAATAATAGTTCAATTGTTCCATTTCTCTCTTCATATTGAGTGATCGAGGCGACTCTTCAAACACACGAAGGACTGGAGAGGTTTCTCAGCATGTGATCACACCACACAGCAGGACTTACAGTTATCAGAGAAACATGTTATTATTACTTTCTAGTAGTTTCTTTATCATTAAACACACACATTTTTATCACAATGTGTTAGAGTTTAAAATAAGATCTATATCATTTCCCACCAATAACAGAATTATGTCTTAATGCTGATATACTGGGAAAATCTGATGGTATCAAGTTGAAAATATTCAAACTTTATTGGTTTGTTAATTGTGTTTGTGTGCGCAATACATGTTCAGATGCTCAGAGAAGCCAAAACATTCTTCATCCATCATTCACATCCAACTATTAATTAATATATTAATATTGTCAAGTGATTCATTTAATTTCTGTTTCTTTTGGTAACAGTCACTGACAGCAGGAGCACAGACATGTGATCAGATCACATGGACAACTCATTAAACTCTATTATAATATATTATTATATTAAATGGAGATCAGAACATGTCAAATCTTTTTTCATCAAATGCTTGAGGTTAATATAATGTTTCTTCTTTTTTTAACACATGTTGTAATATTTGTTATATCTCTCACAGGCTCCGCCCTCTACTGGATTCTATGGGTACTACCTTATCATGCAAGAATTCACCTACTGAGATTTCTATAGACGTAGGCCTACCTGAATGCTAACAACTAACAACAGCAAACTAACAAACGAGATCTCGCTATGCAGTCCTACGACGCTGGTTATCAACTCGGTAAATCAAGCCAGGGTTTCTCTCTCCAGCTGAGAGCGCGTTCACGTGAAAGGGGCGGGGTTAGCAACATTTGACCAATCACAAACAGGGACAAGTGTACTGACAGCACAGCGTCATACTTCATTTATGAAAATAAAACTAATATTAGACAAATATGAACTTTAAACATCCATGACTTAAACATATAATCCAGGATACAAGCCACACAGTTGCACCTGCAAGGAGAATACAGAACAACTGGTTAAAAAATAAATAAACTACTGAGTGTTTGAAAGCATACAACAGTTTTATGATATCATTGCCCCATCTAAGACACGAGGATCTGACTTGAATTACATTTGAGTTGAGTGTTTCGTCAACCTAATGTGTTGCTTAAAATAATACTTCTGCATACAGTATGCGACACTGTAAGTGTTGCACGGCCAGATACGGCTCGAGAAGCTGACTCAGATAAGGAAATATGATATATTATGATATTATATGATGATCGATGATCTGATTGATGACGTGATATGAATGATAAGTGCGACACGTCGGCGTCTTCTCTGCATACAGCAGTTTAAACTGTATTTCCTTTATCCTGTAATATGACTTGATAGATTTAAAGGTCACATGTCATGCTTTTCCGGTTATTACCCGTCCCCTTGTGTTATGAAGGTTTTTCTGCATGTAAACGGTCTGCAGAGTCAAAACCCTCAAAGTACACCCTGTAGCGAGTAAAACTCTAACACAAAAAATACCTCCCCAAAACGCCTCGTTGGTGAAACGTCATCATCCATTTGATTCTTCCGGGTACGAGATTACGTAAGCAAGTACCCGGAACTAAATGGACCAATCCGTGGAGCCGTTACGTTCCGTCCGCGGAGCCGTTACGTTAAGCCCCCACTGATTGGTCCAAATTGACCAATCCACGGACTTCCTCACACACACACACTCAGTGCAGGCAGCTCAGCTGATTTCTCCTCCCTGGCTGCAGGCTGATAACAGACAGTTGGGATCGCAGCGAAATTCTCTCTGCAGACCCATTCTCACAGCGTTTATCAACCTATAAACCTTTTTCTTACTCAATATCAAGCCACACTTATTGTTTTTACTTCGGCTGTGACTTTGTGTGTGCTCAGGATGAGTTTGGCTGTGGTTCGCTGTCGCTAAACAAGGAAATCACACCTCCACAGAGCTCAACGTGATTCACAACGTCCCGACCAATCAGAGCACACTGTGCTCACCGCCGGCTACGTCTATAGAAATATCAGTAGGTGAATGCTTGCATGATAAGGTAGTACCCATAAAGTCCAGTAGAGGGCTCCGCCTGTGTTAATATAACAAGGGTTACAATACGTAACCCAGCGTTTTATTATAGACTTACTGGCTGTGGACTCTCAGAGACTCACTATGAACTTGTGGCCTCAGCTCTGAAGTCTGACCCCTCCCACCTGAGAGATCTGGACCTGAGTGAGAACAAGTTGCTGGATTCAGAAGTGGAGCTGCTGAGTTCTGGACTAAAGAGTCCAAACTGCAGACTGGAGGCTCTCAGGTCAGTTCACTGACTGCAGTTCATATTGATCTGTCTGTGTTTATGATTTTCTGAATTTGAACAAATACAATGTTATTGTTATTTGTTCCATGTTTGCAAATGACTGAATATTGATCAGAGTAACAGAGAGAAGGTGAATGTGTGAGGGAGAGTGTTTGAGCTTCCACAGACTCACCCTGTGCTCCATGAGTCAGTGGAGATGCTGTCAGTACTGATGAGCTGTGAGGGAGATGAAGGAGTTGTTCAACATCTGATCAAAGTTAAAGTTCCAGATCATCAGTGGATTGTTTCTGCATCATCACTGACATTAAAACCCTGTTTAACTCTGAACAGATTATTAAACCTGGAGTTATTTAAAACAGGAACATTGTTTTCTAAACTTACATCATATTTTCTTAATTCAGACTGGAGTACTGCAGGTTGTCAGAGATCAGCTGTTCTGCACTGATCTCAGCTCTGAAGTCCAACATCCATCTGAGAGATCTGGACCTGAGTAACAACGCTCTGCAGGATTCAGGAGTGGAGCTGCTGAGAGATCTTCTGGAGGGTCCAGACTGCAGACTGGAGTCTCTCAGGTCAGTACACTGACTCTGTTACTGCTGGAGATCTCACATGTTCACTTTGCAATTGAACCTAATTTATATTCATTAATAACTTACATCCATAAAGTCGTAAATGTCCATATATTCACATTTCATTTTTAAGAGTAAGAAGTAAGAACTGCAGACACACATGTTGACTGTTTCTTAAAGGAACTGTAATAGATGTTAGTTGTGAAAAGTAAATCTATGTATTTCATATTTTGTAAATATTAACATCTGAATAAAGGTCATCTGAAGTCATTTTAGTTTTACATGATAAAGTTTACTTTCTGAAGTAGACAGATTGTTCTGTTAAGATTCATTTAAATGTTGAGTAACATCTGATTGGATTATAAACAGATTTTTATCCTCATCATGTTTTCTTTATTAAGACTGAGGAGCTGCTGGTTGTCAGAGATCAGCTGTTCTGCTCTGATCTCAGCTCTGAAGTCCAACCCTTCCCATCTGAGAGATCTGGACCTGAGTTACAACTATCTGCAGGATTCAGGAGTGGAGCTGCTGAGAGATCTTCTGGAGAGTCCAGACTGCAGACTGGAGATCCTCAGGTCAGTAAGGGGTCTCTGCTGGTTCAGCAGAATGGCCGTATCTACCATTGAGGTCACCGAGGTCCGGACCTCGGTAATATTTTTCGAGCTGTGTATACAAAACTTGTGAAATAATAGCACTAAACGGGGTTCTTTGTAGTACTTCCATTTACTGACGATGGGGGCACTGCATAACTACGTAGCCTCGATTAAAGCAAACAGAAGAAGACGACATATATCAACAAACCACTGCAGCCCGGGCTTGTATCGGAGCGGAGGAGTGATGAGGTATCTAGAGATCTGAGTCCAGCGGGCTGCTTGTGTTCCTGTTCCTCACAGGACATCATATGACCAGCAGATCGTGTGTGAACGCTCTACGTTAGTCAGTGGACGTCCGACAACATGCACACTAACTTATATTGCAGCTATAGGCTATACTTTGGTTTAAATTGCGTGAATAAACTAGCTAGAGAGCTACAGTTAATTACATTCATCCAATGTCAGAAGGATTACCTATTAACAAACGTTGTAATGCTTTTCTTTCATTTCAATTGGAGTAAAACATTGAAGATATAACATTGTATGGTTTTCTTTTTACACTGACTGATATAATGAAAAGACTACGTCAGTCGAAGCTCAGCTTTGGTAAGAGAGGGACAGGACAGGCAAAGAGAAAGAGAGAGAAAGTGATGGAAGTCAGGGAGGAACTGCAGGTGCAGTCACACAAAAGAATGTAGGCTTAATAACCCCATCTATCTATCTGTCTGTGTATCTATCTATATATCTATATATAACAATAGTCTTCATTTACAATAGGCATAATTGTAAAACAACATACAGATGAAGCACTTACTTTAGGACTCCAGCTTAGGGGTTCCTGCCTACTGCAAGCCAACTCCCAGTTTGGAGGAAGGTCAAGCCCTCCCACTATTTTCCAAGAGGGCGTTGCCAGATTTTCAATTTCAGGTTTTAACCAGGAGATGGCGCTTCATTCACAAATACAGAAATGATGTAGTGCGGATAAAGCTGCTTGAATGAAGAGCATTTGAACATATACAGTAGTCTTTATATACTAATAATCATAATAATAATGTAAATGTTTACATTACATTAAACCATGCATTTTGTAATGTCAGCATTTCATTTAGAAGAAAAGTAGTTAGTTAGTTATTTTCATGTCGATGGACACTGAATAATATTTTTGAATAGAGGATTCATAATATTGTACAGCATTTTAAATTCTAAATATCCCTGCAAATATAGCAATGACATTTCTGCTTCTATCTTTGCAAAACGAGTAAACAGTCACATTTGATCTTGATACGGGATCAATGTGTGTAGTCTTTAATATTAAACATGATCGCTGGTAGACAGCCACAGAAGTCGTATCACAGTTTAATCTGAGCGGATCACTGTTTATCACAGCTCTCCACGCTGCTTTCAAACTGTCAGTAAACAACGTGGTGTGTGTTAGTCGTATCTTGGCTCTCAGTTCGGTCAAATATTAAAGCTACATGTGCGCGTGCGTTTCGGAGAGTTTGTGTGTGTGTTCCTGCCAGTAATTAGTCGTGTCTCGGCTCGCTGTACAGCTAAATATAGAAGCTAAATTAGGAACTACATGTTAGCAACTACATGTCCCACAATGCATTTCGTTCTGTGACTTGCGCACTGTCTTAATCTCAGCCGTATTTTAACCGCCGGCCGACAGGGGGCGAAAGAGACGAGTGAGCGATACAGGGAGAGAAACACAGAAGAAGAGATGAGAGCGCAGCAGAGAGAAGCGGAGACGATATCTGTATAGTTCAATGTTCATTGACAATACATATTGAATTGTACTTTCTTTATTTGATTGGCAGTCAGTTGTTCATTACATGCAGACGTTGATAAAGCTACAGGTTACTTCAATATCACACTAATTCATGAAGCAACTTAGACATTTTGATTTTCCGGACCTTTGCATGGGGACATTTTCTTATTCTTTGTCATGTTCTCAGTTCTTATTACTTTATTAAGGCCTGCTTCATAATGTACTGTCTCTAAATGTGTGTTCTCTCTTACAGACAGATTTCAAAGAGGAAAAGGAAGTGTCACGAAGAAACTTGCATTTCATTTGATGTTATAATTTGTATGCATGTAGGCCTATATCTGTTGTATACTGTATGTTTATACTTGAAAAATACAAATATTTCAGCATCTGAAGTAACTTTTATATACATTTGGGTGAGTAAATGAGAAAATGTAAAATGCGCTGTCCCACGGTAATTCAGAAGGCTCACAGGTCACATTTCAAACATTATTTAAAACAATACTGTAGGTGCTTTCCCACAGTTTACAGTTTGATTTGTATAGAGGGATTAGCGCTGTGGCTGAATGACCAGCCATTACTGTTGATTTGCATACTGTAGAGCAGGGGTGTCAAACTCAAATACACAGTGGGCCAACATTACAAAATGGGTACTAGTCGAGGGCGGGACTGGTTCAATGTTTATTGCAAAACTTATTGAAATGAACTTATTATACATATTAAACCTGGAACTAACAAAGCTTAAATTATTGCCTATAAAAACAACATTAAACATTACATAATCAGGTGCATTCATTTCTTATGGCTCTATCTGCAGCTTTTCCAGAGTCATTTCTTATGATTACATTTTCCCACAGGCCAACAACAGCTTCAACAACACTATTCCCCTCAAAGAGAAAACCAAACATGCCCTGTTGTCGTGAGAGAGAAAGTGCAGAAGGAAACATCCATTAAACTCAGTATGCTGCTCTGTGATGCGTGAGCTGTATGCTCGAGTCTTCCTGCCTGTCGGCCTGTCAGATCTTGTAAAAGTAGAAGTACTCAGATCTTGTACTTGAGTAAAAGTAGAAGTACTCAGATCTTGTACTTGAGTAAAAGTAGAAGTACCAGAGTGTAGGAATACTCGTTACAGTAAAAGTCCTGCATTCAAAATGTTCCTCAAGTAAAAGTATTCTCATCAAAATATAGTGAAAGTAGCGACAGTAAAAGTAGTCATTGTGCAGATTGGTCCATTTCAGAATAATAGCCTATATATGATATGTTTTATAATGATTGATCATGAAAGTGTTCTCAAAGCTGGTAACGGTGCAGAAGAAAAGTAGTGATAGAGTATAAATATCAAATAGCCTATTCCAACAGATTAAACCATTTTCCCATGCTGCATATGTGCATGATCCGTGGCACACTCATAACGCGCATGGCACGAGGGATTTTTGCTATTGGGACTCGGGTTTGAGTCCAGCATGAACAGAATAGAATAGAGGATTCATAATATTGTTTGTCGAGAACAAAATGAACGATCAAGCAGCATTTTAAATTCTAAATATCCCTGCAAATATAGCAATGACATTTCTGACAACAGCAGCGTCCAGCAATACAATGAGGAATGTGGAGCATCTTCTGAAGCAGTACTTTAGTTTAGGCTTCTCAAATAACGAAATAGTTGATCTTTTGGCACATCAGCATCAGATTATCATAAGTATTAGAACTTTGAATAGATTGTGCAAGAAACTATGTCTATTTTATTTCGAAGAAAGAACCAAACGGATTTGGAGGAGATTGTCTCCTTTCAGCTAACCAGGAAGTGTTTTAGCACACCACATGACGGATCTGAGCGAATCACGTTCGACAACAGAAATGTTGTCGAACCCTTGTTCACAGGTCTCACTCATGGTCTCACTGCTTTCACACCGATTTGCATACTGTGTAGAGTGAGCAATTAGTTTATTCCCTCAGACGCAATTCAGGGGGGGAGGGGGGGAGAAAGTGTTCTCAAAGCTGGTAAAGGTGCAGCTAGTTTGAATGTCTTTGTATACTGCAGGGAAGCTTGTGAATTTACTCCAGGTGGAACTAAAGTCTGATTTAAGACTTGGTTATATTTCACATCATTCATCCACATCTGTGAAGTAACTAAAGGTATTAAATACCATTTACCTCTGAACTGTAGAGGAGTACAATAACAAAGTAGCAAAACATTGAAATACTTAAAGTAAAGTCAAGAAATCTCTTTTTATCACTCCATAAATCAGAAAACACTGTCAACAGTATGATTTGCCTAATGTGGGACAGTCCTAAAAAGGGGCATGGATTGTGCAAGAGCAATGGTTATTTACAGGGCTTTAGTCTTCTAATGCATTATTTTAGATATTTAAGGTGAAGGGTAAATTATATTAAATAATTGGGGGTATCTGGGGCGTAATTGGGGGGCTCTGTTCAAATGGTATGACAAAGTCAGGGATAATGTTAGGGATACATGTCTGAGTTTAAAAAATGGCAATTAATTTAAACCCAAATATTCATAGTAATTTAATAAATCCTTCCAACACACGTTGTAAAAAATAGCCTAAATTAAGAAATCATTCCAATAGGTCAGTAAAAAAATAAAAGTGATTAGTCGAATATGCATAAATCTGTTCTTATTATACATCCATGGTTATAACGACTCCATTTCCGCATTCACGTCTTTCTCTTCCGACATTCCAGGCCTTCCAGCCAGGCCTTGGGACACACACGCTGTAGTACATATGCCGGGCCTGTAACTGGCGCTGTAACTCCCTCCACAAAAGCAGCGAAGAAGCATAGTTGTCATGGTTGCACCTTCTGTTTATTCTCCACGTTGGGGACAGAGGGAACCGGGCAGAGTTTTTCACCAGTCAATGTGTATTAAAGTTGAAATCTTCCGGACAAAATTATAAAAGTGCCGGTCAAAGGTATTCTTTGTTATTTATTGAGCTTTAAAACAAATGAATAACGACTCTATAGGCCTATAATATATAAAATACACGGAGCCTCTCTTTTTCCTCCCTCTCTTCGGGCTGCGTCAGTGTCTGTCTCATGCAGCAGCTTATCCAGTAATGAGTGACCCGGCCGACTGTACAAATAAACATATTTATAACTAGTTTAGGTAGTGAATATGAGGAGAAGAGGCGTGTGGATATAAGCAATTAATGTAACAAGTCGAAATCTGTTTTACGCGATGTCACAACGGACTATTTTTCTTAGCGGATGCATGTCAATTTATATCAATACATACAACTATTTTTTAAATCAATAAAAACATTTTCTAAATCCATAAAAGCATTTCAATTAATATTGGGAGTCATGTCGTTACTTTGTTGAGAATTTGGCCGTGTAATAAACGGGATAATTTGCAGCGACTTGTTCCTTATTGGGAACACCGTTAATTCTGAGCAAGATCCCTCCGCTACACCGTCGAGGCTCCATTAAAATATACATATTTGTAGTGAATTACTGACGTTCATATTGAGTTTAAGATGATGCTTAATTTAGGATTAAAAATCGAGAGCCGGGCTGCATTTCCTCCCGTTCGTTTTTTTCGACTACAGTACATTAAGTTCCGCTGACCGCTGTACATCCAGCGTACTGTACAGTATCAGACTTTATTTCACATGAGCACCAGTGTGGAACCCCACTGCACCCCCTGGTGGATCAATGATCCATTGCAGCTCGCTTCATTATAATTACATTTATTTAAAACAGGGGCGGTCTCAAGTCAAGCTGGAGGCTTTCCCTTGAGCGAGGGCAGACCACTTACCAATCACTGCCCTCGCGTTTCAAACTGTCCGAAATTAAGTGCTTCATCTGTACATCTATTGCAGTTATGATGTCATAATAACATACAATTGTATAAAACACAATTTGCTTACATCGTTGTTCTCTTTTGAGAATCAAACAAAACAGATTGAAATAAAAAAAGAATGCAAACAAACAAGTTAAATTAACTAAATGGCTGAATTGCTTTTAATTCACTGGCAGGAGCGACAAGTGAGGAGGAGCAAAAAGTGAACAACGAGGGAGAGATTGAACAAAGAGAAAGAGTAGAGGACAGAGAGAGTAATGAACAGGAAGAAGACAGAGACTAAAGAAGATGGAAGAGAGGGTGCAGGTTATGGAAAGGAGAGAGACATGGAAAATGAATGTTGACAATGTTTTGTGATCATTTTAGCCTCTTCTGCATGTCCAGATCATTAATAGTAACAATCAGCTGATTTGTATGTATTACACTTTCAAAAATAATTGATGCTGACATTGTCAGCCCACTGACATGGTTTGAAGTCAATATATTATCCGATTTGTGACCTCCCACAGGACTTAAAAAGCACCTAACTAGATCATGAAAATCCCCAAAATCTCGGGGGGTGTCCCCCGAACCCCCCTAACATATTTGGACCTCGGTATTTAGGAAATCCTGGATACGGCCCTGTTCAGCAGTATTGTATGAAACACAAGGTGTTTCTCTCACTGGGGAATCACAACAGATCAGTGATGTTACCCACTGACTGCAGGCTCTTTCATTCTTCCATCAACTATAGAAGGCCAGCTGAAAATGCAAAGCCACATATAGTAAGTCATCAACTTTCCACCAGACATATGGAATTTGACAGAAGAGTGGAAAAGGTAGTCTGTTTTTGATGGGATGTTTTTAGTTCCTTGACTAATGACTGTTACTTCCTATCATGCAGCTGAGAGCTGTGGCAGTCAGTCGTAGTGTTTGCAGAGAAGATATGATGGGATGTAAAGCATGAGATCAGTCAGGACTCTGAAGCTGACTAACTCAAAGAACAAACACTTATTTTAAACTGGATCCATAAATGGGGCGAAGCCTGCGAGCTAGTTCAGGCAGTCAACTCGAGCAC
>CALSBZ010041033.1:0-12551 GCA_943591055.1 Gobionotothen gibberifrons
AACTATTAAAATGGATATATAGCGTTTTGGAAAAGAGCTCCTCATATGTTTAACAATCCAGAGTCAAATATGTATATATGTTCATTTAATTCAATTCTTATTTTAACAGTTACATAAACCTGTATATATTTTGTGTATATAATGTTATCTTTCATTTTAATTATCTTGTGTGAATCTGTACTGTCCTGTTTTTCAACCTCACTCTGTTGATGCTTAAACTCCTAAAGGTCCATTTTATCGTATCTTATCTTATCTCATCGTATATGTAGGCTCATTTTCTCCTAGACTTCTATACAATCTGACTTATTTTTGAGACCAATGGAGTAGCCCCCTGCTGGCCATCTGAAAGAACGCACTCCCACATTGTTTTCAATTGTTTGAACCTGTTGCCCCATCATGATCCGTGCTTTGTATTGGATTTGATAGAAGACTTTATAATGGATGTGGAGCTTTTCTTCTATAAATAATCAAACTGGTCATATTTAGTTTTTAAAGGCCACACATTTCAACTCCTGGCAAAGAAATCGATGGGCAACCCAATCCCCAGCTGAGGAGAAGATACTCCCATTTTGTCTTGTGAGCTCCAAAAAGCTTTTTTTTTATTTGATTCAGCATTGCGCTCTCCATGCCTCCGGTCCTGTGCAGGTCTGAATGGGCATCAGGTGCCTAGCGGGACTCACAGATCAGTGTTTTTCTTTGTTGTTTTTCTGGCATAAACACACATATTTCTGCCGTGTGTTGTCTACGGGAGTCCCTTTGTTTTTTTGTTGTCATAAAAAGCATCCCAAATCACGATGCCCGTTAAGGTGCCATCAGCAGGATGCTCCCGAATGTGCTGTGTAATGTAGTTGGCGTGTTACGACTGCACGAGGCATCTATCGCCACATCATTTAGCAAAGCACCTTATGTCTGGTTCTCCGTAAATAGTAATATTACCTCTGAGCAGCCGTCTGACATTTTATTGAATCACAACTGAATGCACATAAGCTACGTGCCTTAGTAGCTTTAAAGAAAGGATGTATGAACGGAGAAAAACAAACCAGCAGCCAGCACAGGAGCACCGCCTGCATACTGAAGCACTGGCACAGGATTAAAGCAACGATTGAGGAACAAACCAGGTTTAAAAATAAAAAGACTGAAGCTCCAAAAAGCATCCAGTTTTCTAGGGCTGAACAATTAATCAGAAATGTATTGAAATCACAGTATCCAAAATGCAGGCGGCGCAATATTTGTCCGATGAAAAATATGTGTCATGATCCTATTTAGTATCAAGTATCCGGCCTACACATCATATCAATATAAAGTATATATATAGCTATACTTTTAGCAACATTTAGCACACAAGTTAGCTCAAGCAGTGCAAAGCCGTCAGCATTAGCATACAGTCTAAAATGAAGGTATTGTCATTATGCCACAACCGTCCAACAATGACATGTTATTAATGAATTTTACTGAATACCATTAGGCCTACGATATTTTCATATGAATACATTAATCTAGAATCACATGCAAGGAAGATTTCTATCATGCTTTTAGCTGATTGTTGTAGTCACAAATGTAATGTTAAGTAAATGTCACACATTAAATCCACTTAGTAGCTTATTTAATGAGATCATTATTGCTCAGTGTGTTAAAGGGTCCATGTCATGCTTTTCTGGTTATCACCCGTCCCCTTGTGTTATGAAGGTGTTTCTGCATGTAAACGGTCTGCAGAGTCACAAACCCTCAAAGTACACCCTGTAGCGAGTACAACTCTAACACAGAGAAGACCTGTCTATGCTGCCCCAGAACGCCTCGTTGGACATTTCTGGGTTCTGTGACGTGTGAACACCCAGATCAACAACAAATGACCGGATTGGCCCAAATGGACCAATCCACGGAGCCCCTCACACACCAGGACCCCTTGGCTAACTAACAGGGAGTCCCATTGACTTGCATAGAGCTCCCTGAACGCTGGTAATAGACGAGTTGGGATGGCGGAGGAATGCTCTCCGCAGACCCATTCTCACAGCGTTATAAACCTTTTTCTTTCTCAATATCAAGCCACACTTATTGTTTTGACTTCGGCTGTGAGTGTTTGTGTGCTTAGGATGAGGTTCGCTTGTTCTCGCTGTATCGCCGAAAACCACACCAGTAAGCCAGCTCAGTGAGCAGCGAGCCTCGCAACGCCCCGACCAATCAGAGCACACTGGGCTCACAGGGAGGGGGGGGGGGGGGGGCCGGGCTCCAACAAGCCGTTTAGGACAGAGAGTGAATACACATACTACACAGAGATGCTGTATGAGAAACCAATGTGAGTTTGGAACATTGAACAATTTAAATCTATTCTAGTAGACCTCAACAATGGAATCATGATCAGTAGAAATGGCGATGACATGGGACCTTTAACATAAATACAATATAATAATATAAATGTCATTATTAGTAGGGATGTCCCGATCACCTTTTTTTGCTCCCGATCCGATTCCAATCATTTGATTTTGACAATTTGCCGATACCGATTTTTCCCGATCCGATCTGTATGCAATGCATTAAGAGGAAAAAAAGGAAAAAAGCATTCAAGTTGTCCCTTAAGGTTATTTTTTTAATTTAAATGACAGTACCCAACTACCCATTCTATCCAACATGGATATAGCTTCTTTTTTTCACAGCAGCATTGGATCAGTTCAGTTGTGCAGCATTGGATCAAAACAAAATAAAGCTTATCAGTACTCGTTAGCTTACTGCTACTATTAGACACTGCGCCCACTCTGTTGCCAGGCAACCAGGTCTATGAAAACAAGCCCCAAAGAAGCAACACATACATCATGTTGTGTAATTTGAAACCACAACTAAGGCCTCAGGATGACTTTAAGACTTGAACATGGTCATTTTTGTTTTGTAACATTAAATACATTTAAAAAAAAAAAAAAAAATCCCGATCCCCGATTTTTTTCTCCCGATTCCGATCTTTTGAAAATCACGTGATCGGCGCCGATCCCCGATCACGTGATCGGATCGGGACATCTCTAATTATTAGTGAAACACTCAAAACATGTTTGTGGTACAGATCCTTAAAAAAACACACCTTTTATAATGTATATATATATATATATATATATAATGTTTTGAATAAGAAAAAGCAGAACAATTATCGTTTGCATATAAAGCGAATCATAATCAAAATAGTTTTTCGAAAATCGTTCAACCCCATCGTATTAGACTGGACTAATTTCTACGTGAGTTTATCCGTGAATTTATCCTTTAAATTTAAAACACCACATTCATTTTAATATAGTTTTAATAATAATAATTCTTTAAAATGATCATTCCCTTCAATATTGCGAACCATAAAGCAATGTCGGTCAAAATAATCACAAATACACATTTTTGTACTATCCTTTTTTTCTGAAACCATTCACCCCTACTGGACTGGGACTGAACTGGACTTAATTCTCCATGTGAATATGTCACGTGAAGGGACTCGAAAACATTGTAGGCGTTTTAACAGATTGAATCATTAGCTACACTCATTCCCAGGGGTCAAAGATCAGCCTGACAGGTTCACATGACTGCTTTTAATTATCAGTGAAATGTCAGATTCATTAGAGCTCGCAGTTAGACTCGGCCTCGGTGAAACGTGGCTCTCCAAATGAAGCGATGGACGTCTATATTAAGCTACTGTCACTCTGCACAGTCTCTGGATCTCCTTCCAGACACCCCCCCGCTGTAGGTGTTGGTTAAAGTAGGTCATTCCACCTCATTAAACTCCGAACATATCTCGTGGAGCAATAAATTGGAGGTTTGGGCCACTGTAATACATTAAATATTCATTTTGAGTTCATTTGAGTTGCAGCCGGCATCAGTTTGTTTGTTTACCTGCTGTTATTTCCAGACACAACAATCCATCAAGCCAATCCTAATATGTGCTATACTGGAAACACCTAATGACCAAGTAAGCAGAGAGGGATTTTATGTAATTAGAAACTTTAGATGAAAATAAATTCTAGCAGAGTATGAAGTTTGACTTTCTGTGGTAAACTTTAAATATCGCGTTAATATTTTAAGCGTATTTGCCTTAAAAGCTCTGAATTGGCACCTCCAGGATTTAAGGATGAGTTCCAGTTTGTCAGTGAAGCTAACGCTAGCTCAGCAGCTGAGTGGAGACGGAGAGCCGACGACAGATCGAAGACAGGAAGATAAGACTTACAACAAGTTAGTTTAACTTTCAGTTTAATTAGTGTACTTACAGGAGAGCAACTTGGCCAATGATCCTCAATAGAGCATGGTCACACCTGAAGTTAGAGCATAATTGTTGTTCTATTAAAACCACAACTTTCAAAGCGCAAGAGACACATCTTTATTTCTAACTTAAATCCCTAACAGTGTCTTAACAAGCTGTGGCAGGTGAACGCTGATTCTGGTCATTGCATCTGTTATAATAACTTTAATCTGAGTTTACCGGTGGCTGACGCGTGCAAACGCACCAACAAATATGCTGCAAGAATCTCACACCTGAATAAATGTGAGCATAATTACTCTGCGTTTTGAACTAATTGCAATCTAATAATACAAATGGCATTTACTCAATGGCACACCCTGCTTATATTTTGCCAGCGTCTCATTAGCAGTAAAATAGATTTTTTTTAAAAAGACAATTTTGTTCTAATTGCTTCCAACTTTCTGAGGTGTTATCTTTCTGCTAATTATCTAAATCAGGCGTTTTCAAAGTGTGTGAAGGTGAGCCTCCCCTCAGAGAACATAAGAACAGCCGCGCCCCCACTCCCAATTAGTATTGCTATTATTATTATTGTTGTTGTTGCTATAATGCAGGCGTATTCAATTGCATTTCAAAGAGGTCCAGTAAGAGACTGTCGCTGTCTACCTTTCTCTTTTTTGAGCAGGCCATTTGAAATGACTCTCTTCTTATCTCGTCTCTGTGTTTGAATGCACCGATTTGATTGGCTGAGTGGCATCACCTCCTTAAAACATTAAACAACAAGCAGATCGTCCTCTGGCTGCAGCCTTGACCAGTACTTGCTTTTGATCAAAGTAGCCTAAGTATTATTACAATTAAAATAAAGGGCGGTGCTGGCCGCCAACGAACCGAGCCGGCCGTCAACGGTCCGCTGACGACCGGCCGTTCTGTGATTCGGGTGGCCGGTCCGCCCCTGCCAGGACCGGTGCATGACAATCCTAGCTTAAAATAATCGTGGTTATAATTCCTCAGTTTTTCTGCCAGACGCTGTCTCCTCTCTCACTTTAGGTAACTTCACTAAAAATCGATCCATGTTGCCGCTCGCATAAAGTTAGCTGAAGTTAACTAGATAGATTTCACTGTTTCTCGTTCTTTTTTTCTCACGCTGCGCCTCCCCTGAAGCCCTCTGGCGCCCCCCCGGGGAGGCGCGCCTCACACTTTGAAAACCGCTGATCTAAATTAATATTCTACTTCAGACATAACGGTGTAAACCTGTATTGTGTTTAGGGCTGCTCGAATTGCAATTTTTCTGACAGATATTGCGATTCGATTTGGGATATTTGTTTCTAAGCGACCCAACGGAAGTTTATTGTAAAATGCGGCCATATCTCCGGCTAGGAAGGTCGCATCAACGTGCTCCCGTCTCTAGCACCCCCGCAGCCCGAGCTACGAGTGAAAGAAGTAAACTTACATGAAACTTCGGTTGGGTTGCTTTAAAGTCAAGCTTCAGTTTAAGATTCACCCTGTAATAGAAACATGTGATGGAGCATTACTAACCTGACTCAGATGGTTCACCAAACCATCTCGGAAAGCTCCATTGGAAGCCGTTTGGAGAAGTATTTCAAAAATACTTGGCAGGTGATTGGATCAATCTGTCTATCACCTTCTATCATGGGCCACTTCTGATTGGTTAAGAATGGCTGGTACATGTGGAGCACAGCACTTCTGATTGGTGTGGATGACTGACACACAAGAAGAACAACAACAAGAAAATTGTAAAAACAAATATATATATTGTAAAGAAAATAATTTTTTTAATGTTAAAAAAAATTGCAGGCTTTGCCATTTGATAATCGCATCATTTAAAATCGCGATTTCGATTTAAAATCGATTTATCGTTCAGCCCTAATTGTGTTACCACAGTCAAAACGTTGATTGCACTTGTTGAAGGGAGTATCTGGTTCGGTGTCCTGCTGGTTTCCTCATCGTGTTGAATGTGTATCAATGAGAGTTATTAGTCTCGAAGGGCCTGTGTCGACATTGCGCCTTTTTTCTGTGACTTCACGTCTGATCGCTCCACTGACTTCTTTTTGAAATTACTTTAACTTTTCAGGAGTCATGGCAGAATCGGAGGGAAAGCTTATTTCTGACCATGTCCTCGAGAGTAAAAAAGCATCGTAACAAAGCCCTAAAGTCTGTGTCTTTGAGCAGATCGTCCTCCTCGTACTCCTGATGTCAGACTGAGCAGTGACAAACTAACTCATACAAACTGAGAGCAAGAATCTTCCAGTTGATGTTGATAATGTAAAGAACATGTCATACAATATAAAGTAGCCAAAATAGATCAAATGCATGAAGGCAAATGGTCAAAGCTAGCCTGTCGTAAACAAGCGGTGATATAACGATATCTAAACCATAAACCTGTGACCCCATGCTCCAAACATTAACACATCTCTTTCAGTAACCCACTCACACATTCCTCAAATGCTCCCACTGCTCATGGTGAGTGTTTTGGATGTTAGGACTTAAACACTTAATCTGGTTGGTGAGTGACACCGCCCGATATCGTCATGGATCTTTTCCAGTCGTTTTCATACCTCACTCTTACCAGCACTCGTACCACCACCATCACCCAGTTAGCTTTAAGCACATTGCCCACTGATTGCTCTAATCCAATCAGATGATCAGGTGTGCCAGCTGTCACAGCGCGACACTTGGCAGAAACACGGAGAGGAGCAGGCTGCAGAACAGCCGGCGAGCAGCCATGCACGGCCGATGTGTCCTGTTAAATAATCCATTAAGACATTTATTTTGTTGCTAACCTCACCAGCCTCTTTAGATGCATCCGCTTTAAATGATACAGCAAGAGGTTTTGTCAGGATTTTTTTTTTTTACTGAAGCTTTTCCCGTTTGCCAGCTCATACATTCCTAATGTGAACCCGGAAATTAGTACCCAACTGTTCCCAGCAATGTATAGGAAGGGTCCCCAGCACATGCATAGGAAGGGTCCCCAGCACATGCATAGGAAGGGTCCCCAGCACATGCATAGGTTGGGCACAATTAGCATACATAGCATTAATAAGCATTATAGCAAAAATAGTGAAATAATGGCTTTCCTGATTTGGACCCTTTTGGAGTAATTTTGGAGGTTATTGAGGATGTTCTAATCAATTTCTGACATTTAAAGGAGGGGTAGGTAAGTTTGAGAAACCGGCTCGAGATACACTTTTTGTTATATTCCATGGAATGCTCTTAATATCCTGATAGCAATGCATATTCTACGTGCTTTGAAAAGAAATCCATAAAAATATTTCATCTGTGGAAGCCGTAATACTGTAAAAACTACGACCAATTATTTTAGCCGGGCCGGCTAAAATAATTGGTTGGCCGACCTGTCTGTCAGCCTTCAATCTCGTGCACACACACACACACACACACTCGTGCAGTCATTGCGTGTGCCGTCATTGGGCGTGTTTCCCGGCAGCTGTTGCTCACTTGGCAGCAGCAGCTCGGGAGCAGCAGCACTCTGCAGCAGCATTCGCGCAGCAGACGCAAAAGAAAAAACTGTAATGGAGCAAATTATGAAGAAAAAGAAAGTGGAAACTAGGAGAAGTCAAACCAGAGTCAATATCGGAGTTGCTTTTCAACTATGGCGACTATTTACGGAGCACACCGAGCTGATATGTAACGTTACCGGCGCAGCCTGCTCTCGTCAGCTAGACGTAACATTTGTAATACATTTTCACAAAACAAACATGCTAGCTTCAAAAATATAAGCACTGACAATAACTGTGTTATACATTTGTTTTACATTCATTATCATGATCTTGTGCGCGTTCATGTGTGTTGGAGGAGGTGCTCTGTAGGAAGTCTGAAGGAAGGGGCGGATTCTTTTCGGTTGTGTACTTTGGAATTTTTGTGCACTCCGAGGCGGTTTCTCAAACTTACCTACTGCTCCTTTAATATAAATACATGTAAAAAACTATACAGTGACAAGCATTGAATAGTGCAAAAAAACGTAGTGGCAGATACGTAAGTAATGGAAACAACGTGACGGAGTAATCCACTTCCAATAGCTTGTTGGGCCAGATGTGTTTCATATTCATGCTTTGTGTCTCCCATAAAGCATTGTGTTGTTCTGTGTTTGAGTTGGTTCCCTTTAGGGCTCAGTAGAAGTGAAAAAGTAAACTACTAGACTCTGCACCACATCCCCGATGCAGAGGCTGGAACTGCAGCGTTAAAAGTTGCATGTGTGCTTGTTTTCGCTTCATGTTTTGACAAAATATTCATGTTTTGAGCAAAGCGGAAAGACTATTCCAGTATCTCGCTGCAGGAATCATGTTCTCTCTAAACTCTACCTGACTTGTGAAACAACTTCTTTGAAATAATTACACAGGAGAAAGGAGATCCTCTGCACTGTGGCCCATTTAACATGAAAGTGGTTTTAACTCTGCTGAGAATTGAGAGGACTAACACACACATTGACAAAGTAAATGGAGCTTGCAAAGGCAGGTAGGAGGTGTGACAGTTCAGCTGGAACATGGTGTGCAAATTAAAATTCAATGTATTTGATTTAGCTTCAATAACACCCCGAAGGCACTGGCTCACTCTCGGCCCACTTCAGGTGGCTGTGAACTTTACCAGTCGATGATACTTGAGTTTTGCACTGAACCTGCTGTTCCCAGACATAAGTCAGGTTCTCTCTGTGAAAAAAACACTCTCTGACACTTTTCTTGTTATTTCTTCAGACTTTAAAGCAGTGCAGCGAAGGTGAGGATACCCCTGATATACAGCCAGCTGAGTCAGAACCAAGGTTTTCCAAGCCGTCCCCTTTGTGCAGGATTTATTATCAGTGGGCGTAATAAACTATCCCTAAATCTACAGATCTGGTGACCCTGAGGTGAGGCTCCCCGGCTCAGTCTGCTGCTTTCTCCCTGATCCGAAGATGCTACACATCCCCTGTTGGATCCTTAATTTACGCCCTTTGTGGTCACTGCTACACTTTTTTTTTTTGTATTGCCTCATATACTTCCTGTTGCCACTGGCAGCTTTAGTAAAGTGTCAAACCTTGGATGACTTAATGCACAATCTAAGTGTTTGAGACATTAAGCAGCTGTATTTGTTTTGTCCCTATGACAGACTGCAGTATCTGTTTTAGACTAATTGATGCGTTCATCGGGTTCACTCCTTGTGAAAAAGGACCTCCTCTAGTGTACCGTAAATTCCGGACTATTAAGCGCACCTGTATATAAGCCGCACCCACTGGTCGGTCACCAATTGTGGGTAGCGTGGCTCGCCGGAGAAGCCAGCGCCAGCCAATCAAATCCCGTTTCTGAAAATCTGACAGCTCA
This sequence comes from Gobionotothen gibberifrons, assembly GCA_943591055.1. Taxonomy (NCBI): domain Eukaryota; kingdom Metazoa; phylum Chordata; class Actinopteri; order Perciformes; family Nototheniidae; genus Gobionotothen; species Gobionotothen gibberifrons. The sequence continues at coordinate 9,529 of CALSBZ010041033.1, forward strand.
AGTCCTAGCCAATCAAACCGCGTCTAAGCTGGGAGAGATATCCCGCCGTTCATTTCTATATTTCAAAAACAGATGGAGGATAAACTAATTATCGCCGTAGCATATCACCCGGTTTTTTATGACCAGTCCCTATTAACTTACCGGGATACAACCGGAGGAACCAGGCATGGGGGGAGGTGGCAGAGACAGTGGGTGAAACTGGTAGGCTTTCGCCTGTTTGGGGATTTTATATCCAGTATATCCAAGCATAGCTTGCTAGCTATGGTAACACTACGTAAACGGGGCGGGACATTCATGTGATTGGTTGTTGGTTGCGGGGCTCGAATAAAATCCCCAAGCTTCAGACACGTCCAGCTCCAAGCTTTTTTTGAAGCTGTAGTGTGGACGGGCCGTAAGCCGCGATGTTCAAAGCGTGGGAAAAAAGTAGCGGCTTATAGTCCGGAAATTACGGTACTTCCTGTTGCCACTGGCAGCTTTAGTAAAGTGTCAAACCTTGGATGACTTAATGCACAATCTAAGTGTTTGAGACATTAAGCAGCTGTATTTGTTTTGTCCCTATGACAGACTGTAGTATCTGTTTTAGACTAATTGATGCGTTCATCGGCTTCACTCCTTGTGAAAAAGGAGCTCCTCTAGTGTAGTTTAAAGGGAGGAAATGGAGAAGGACACAGTGAGTGAGCATCTTCTCACCAGAGAGCATGCATAATTGCAGGTTGCTATGCAACTGAATATATCCTCCGCAATGAATTATCTCTGTGTCAGTCGAAAGTTGAGATAAGAAATGGTTCCCCTTTGCATATGAATAAAAGCACAGTTGCATTTGCAGATAGCAGCAGTATCAATCACGATGGAAACATGACTTGCATGAATGCACACAAGAAGAAATGAAATTTGCAGCCAGAAGACATTTCTAAACTGTTTCGGTCTTCTTATCAACACTTAGTGATACTATCAGCCATGCCGAGGTTTAAGCCATAAAGTATTGTATTTGTTTTAAAAAGTAATTCTCTTAGCCGTTTGCCTAATGATAGACTATAGACAGGAGAGGGAAGGAGAGGGGATGACTGCAAAGATAGCCCTCATCTGGCTGTGAATCCCTGCTGTCACTGTACTGTGTGGTTGTTTGTATGGTGATCACATCTTCCATTCGGTCAAGGAGAGAAGTTGGTACATATAGCAACTTGTTGTATTTCATTTGTTCAGCATTGGATGAATTGTAAGATTCAACAACTACTATTTTCAGTAAAAAAAGAGAAAAGGAAATATGGATGTTTGGAGATAAATGTTATATTGAAACTAAAGTCCTTTTGGAGGAGGAAGTGATGGATGGTTGGGCATACTAAGTGTATGAATTTGATACAAGAGACTGGAGTTAGGAACCTCTTTCCCACCATTAAAGCAATGACTCTGAACCTCCCTCAGCCTGAGTCAAGTATGTATTTTGCCCTGGGAAAAATGGCCGGACAGAAAACCATGATATCACTGGTTTTCGTCAATGGTCATTTTGGAAAAAGGGGGCATCAGTTCAGAACACCTAATCCCAGGCAGTGATTTAAAGTCTGGGGGCTTTAGGAGCAAACGCACAGTCATCTTTTTCTTTCAGCCAAGACTTTGGAAAAGATTACAGAGTTTTGCCTGAAGAGCTCATGCGGCGCGTTTGGTCGCAAGAGAAGAGCGGCTCGGAGATTTAAAGAGGTGCCAAACCAAACAAGGCCACCAGTTAACGAGTTAAAGCCGAGCGGCAGCATTTTGGATGGGGAGACATTTGGGAGAGACAGGGAGTGTCAACAGTCGGGACGTGACCCTGTGGTGGAAATTCCACACTTAATCACCTTCTGGTAAGAAAATAACAAATACAAGTTTAAACCAAAGTTGTGTTATTTAATAAAGAGTTATCAATCTTATTTCCAGCGGGAAGGACAGATAACCTGCGCTGAATACATCTGACCCCGTTACACAAAAAAGCAATGTCATTTATACAGAGGAGCAGGAGACAAAAGGGACATAAGACGGGTAATATCCGTATGATAATATGCCTGACAGTGGTCCAGTGGCACCCTCCTTTGGATAACAGCGTCAGCTAAATGCAATGTAATGTAATATAAGGTGAGGAAGAGCTGTCTGACAGACTGACTGACCTGAATTTGGCTGCTGATGAATACGTTTGTTGCCTTGGGAAACACATCCAGGTCACCTCCTCTGTTTGTACTTAAAAGAAGTCCCATTGGTCTCTGCCAGCGGAAAGCTTGAGGAAGAGGCAGTTGATTCTCTCCATGGTGATATACAGTACACTGTCTCTACTGGTCTTCACTAATGACAGAATCACTCATCCAGTGATTGATGAGGGCCTTTATTGGACAGCCTGACAGTGAGAGTGACAGGACACATGCTGTGAGAGAAAAGAGACGACAGACTCAAACAAAGGATGTGTCTGTAAGCGTGTCGTATGTTTCTGCTTGACCAACAGAGGACGCCCTGGTTGTCATACTTTAATCAACAACTGTCAATCAGATAGCCTCGCGGGTGGCACGTGCTATACGCCACTATATGGAAGGCATTGACCTTTTCAGAGTTTTTGTCTGTATTACAAATCTTACACTAGAAGTAGGAAGTACTGCAGGCCGTTGCCCTAACACTAACCCCCCCATTTGTTTCCATTGGCCTCAGCAATAGAAACCAGTACCCTAAACATACCATCCAAGACTTGCATCCCTCTTCAAACACACCAAACCTCCCCAAATCTGTCATACACTTCAACTTCTCTACAAATCTCACCTCAACAACATCACCTCCCAATAAGCAACAACACCATGTACTTTCCGACACTCACAGTGCTCACATATAACACAGAAGACAACCATACTAGAAATAACTAAAAACACACACACGCATGCACGCACGCACGCATGCACACACACACGTGCGTGCACAGACACGCACACACAGAGATACACACACAGACACACACACACACAGACACACACACACACACACACACACACACACACACACACACACACACA
>CALSBZ010041034.1:10777-21288 GCA_943591055.1 Gobionotothen gibberifrons
TACACCTGAACATCAGCAGGAGAGGACTCTTTAAAGTAGAGACACTAAGTAAGTATGAGCAGAATATGTCCTCTTTAATGCATTGGTTGATTACTTGTCAGGTCACAATTTCCAATGGACATTTGTGATGAATTGATATTAGAAATAGTTGACAGACTAATGGATGAATCGACATTGTTTCAGCTCTAGGATGATACAAAAATGTCCAACTACAACATATTTCATCTAATTAATTTTAGTCTAATTTATTTTAATTTATCATATTTATATGTTTAGTAGCTTGTGGAAGTGCGCTCCAAAATATTTGTTGATCTTGTTTATTGGTATTTATTATTTTGATATTTTTTATTTAAATATATCATTTATTTAATTAATTTTTGTATTGTTTTTTCAGTTGAATTATACGTTCAGGGTAATCAACAGTTAAAAAAATTCAAATTATTATTTGTTTTAAAGTTCAATAAATGGATGTTTTCAAAGTCAATGAATAATCGTATTAAATAATCGTGATATCAATTATTGACCAAAAATAATCGTGATTATGATTTTTGCCATAATCGAGCAGCCCTACTTGACATCAAATCTTTCAACATCAACATGTTGTGGTACTCTGCTGTGTTTACCTGCGTGCACATGTGCATGTTAAGATCTGTGTGAAAGTGTGTGTCATGATGAGATAGATGCAGGTCGCCCAAAGTCTGCAGACCTTATCTGGTTCAAACACACAAATGGAGGCTTGCAGTGAGTAAATAGAACATTTGGACATCGTTGTTTTATTATGCATGTTGTTTCCCGTTAGTGAGAGCCGGGTTAGAGATGGCATGGACAGGCGGGAGCATGCAGGACGCAATCTGGGACATCTGACGTGAAACAACTCCAAAAGTGCAAAGATACCTCTGTGCTTATTTTATATTTTTGTTTGTGTTTTGGACCGTCCTACCTAAGGAAGGATTAGCTTTGTGTGTGGCAGACGTAAAATGGTACAGATAATATCCCTTGATGAAATCAGATATCAGGATGAAATTGATGAGAATTGGTCCAAAGTATGACCAAGAATGTAACTTTCATAATAACGTTTTCTCCCTTAAATCTCTGAGCTCCAGTTGGACCATTACGGTACGTCCACACAGCAGCGTTAAAAAACTCTTGAAAATCTTGGAGCTGGGCGTGTCTGAAGCTTGGGGATTTTTTGCAAGCAACGCGACCAACAACCAATCACATGAATGTCCCGCCCCCGACATACAAAGCAATAGCAATGTTAAAACGAAGTAAACTGGATATAAAATCCCCAAACAGGCGAAAGCCTACCAGTTTCACCCACTGTCTCTGCCACCTCCCTCCATGCCTGGTTCCTCCGGTTGTATCCCGGTGAGTTAATAGGGACTGGTCATACAAAACTGGGTGATCTGCTACCGCAATAACTAATTTCTCCTCCATGTTTAGGAATATAGAAAATGAACTGCAGTATGTCACTCCCAGCTTGCACGCGGTTTGATTGGCTAGCGCTTGTACTGTCAGATTTGCATAAACGGGATTTGATTGGCTGACGCTTCCACCTCAGCTTCAAAAGTTGAACATTGCTCAACTTTTGAATCCTGAAAATCCTGGAAATCTTCGCTTTGCTTCCCACAATGCAGTTCGGCGAAAAGCGAGGCAAAGTGACGTCACCCCATTCAAAGTGAATGGGCAGACGCGTTGGAAGATTTTTTAACGCTGCTGTGTGGACGGCCTTACTCTGAAAAAGCAGACCCACAAAAGGCATGCAATCTCTTGTAAACCCTCTTGCCCAATTTCTACACATGTATTGGGGTATTTACTTTTAATATTAGATAATTTAATCATGTTTCTCCAAACTGCAAATCTAATATTGCTACTTTTGTCTACTCTGTGCATGCAGCACTTATTATGTCTTCATGTACCGTAAGTGAAATGAAAAAAAAAACAGTCGATTTTAAATGTATTTTCTGGCTGAGTGGCAAATGTTTATATACTGTATTTTCTTCACGTGAGCTCCAACTGTCAAGACGTCAAATGTTTAAAAAGGTCAAACGGCTACTCCAACATAAACGTTATAATGAAAGGATTCCACTTTAGATTAATTTAGAAGAGATTCAACTTTATTGTCCGTGTGCAAAATACAACAAAATGCACTTTGCATCCATCCAGAAACACATACAAAAAGTACATAAAGTGCAAGAGAGTTTATTTGCAGCATCCTTGCAAAAGACTCCACTGTATTACTTCTTAATGATGGTAGTGTTGAGTTAATGTGTCCCAGCTCCTGTAAAGCCACTGATCTGCACATCTGCTTCATACAGAGGGAGAGTTCACGCGAACAAATACCAGTTTAATGATGGCATGAGCAGGCTGGGGCATGTGGGGCGCAACAGCGTGACGTCCACAGCAGGAGCCATTGAATCAGCAGCAGCGTTACAGAGATCCACGGTATTAAGTCTCTCTATTGTCAGCCCGCTGCAGGGCTCGTCTCCACTGGAAAACTACAGCGAATGCATGAAATATTAGGGGCACTTAGACGATGATGGATGGATCCGTGTTAGGTCTAACCGAATCTGTTTTGGTTTCAAGAGGATGCCAAAAAAAGCCCTAGAAAGACAAGATAAACTAATGTGCATTTAAAAAACAGGAATAGTTTCGGCGAAAACTAAAAAGGTACCATGGGGTCAGATTAGAATGTTCCGAAGGGGGGTTCGTTTAGCGTGAAACACTTGAGATAACTAAACGATAAGTTAAAAAAGAAAGTAGAAAGAAAGTGAAGTCATAGAAAACTATTTATGCTAAAAAGTGAGCAATGATTGAGAGTCAGAGCTAAACATTTCTGATGTGTGTATAGTCACTTTAATTTATTATCTTTGCTTTTAAAAGAGTGTTTTTAAATGCCATTTCATAATATGTTTCTTAATGCCTTTCGTTTTTGTAAAGCACTTTGAATTGCCTTGTGTTGAAAGGTGTTGTATAAATAATCTTATCACAGCTCAAACACGCCAAATGTCAAAAGTTTAAAAATAAAATCTTGGGCAACCTTTGGCAGTGTTTAGCGTAGCTGTAAGGCAGATGATGTAAACGCATACTTATCTGATCAAGTATATAACACTTGATGTGAAAGTGTTGCGTAACAGCTCACGGTGAAATAATCAGATAGACTGACAGGTCGGGAAATGTTCCTGTCCTGTGTTTCTTTATCAGTGGTTGATTTTTTCATCTGCTTAACATCTGTACTCCCCCTGTTGAATTCCTTTCATCTGTTACTGTTAATACCTTTGAATTCTTTTGAAAAATGCATGATGAATAAGGTGATATCATCCAGTACAATACATTACATGTCACTTGTTAGACGCTTTTATCCAACTCGATTTACATACTCAATGCTGTGGGCAATCCCAACAGGAGCAATTTGGGGTGAAGTGTCTCAGGGACACAACGACATGCTGTCTGCAGTGGGGTTTGAACCTGTTCCCTGATCCCAACACCAACGCACTAGTCCACTGCGCCACACGCCTCGCAGTACGTAACAGATTAGATGGAAAGACAAAAATGCAACTATTTCTGGAGTTGCTTTTAGGGATCATTTTGAAGTTCAGAAGATCGGGTTGGAAGTCAAGAGGCAAGAAGGGCTGGACATTATATATGGATAGTAAAACTGAAATTCTGATACAAGACTAGATATTGTCTCAGATTTAATATCTCATAATATGGCTTTTGCGCTTCCTGGTTTTAAAGGCTGCCCTACTGAAAAGTCATGTCATGTATCATTATACCCGATGAGTATTAATCAAAAATCTCATTGCGTGTGTATTTTGCCTAGTACCCTAAAATATAGTTCAAATATTGATATAGTGGCATTCAGTCAAAACTATTTTAATAAGTCCTGTTCAACCAGCCTGTGTACTTTTCCCGTTTAGTTCCGTTAGTGCCTGGAATTTTGCGTTCAGATAACTTTTACCCCCATTTTTAGTTCCTGCTAGAGAGGTGGTACTATCCTGGGGAGAAAAAAAGTACCAATTTCTGATTGAAACGTTTTGTGAAGCCACCATTGTATTTGCTGGCATTAGCATTATTAGCATTAGCATTACCCAGCGCACCAACGGAGAGAGAATAACTTATGGCAACACAAAAAAAAACATGGGAGCAGTGGAGTGATGAGGAGGTGTCGGCGTTCTGGCGATTTACTCTTCCGGCCGGGGACTTCGGGTGGCAGTATACGCCGTGAAGTTGTTTGCGGCCTGCCAGTAAACCCAAAGCAGAAGAAGAAGAAGTGACGTCAGCGGCTTCATTTGCGTAATCTTCCCTCAGGGAACTTATTCCGGTGTGAACGCGATCGGCTCTTTGTTCCATGGGGGCACTAAGTGCTGGGAACTAAGTATGGCAAAGTACTTGGTGTGAAAGCGGCTATTAGCGCCAGTCAAGTGCACATTTTTGTCATTTAAAGTTTGTGAAGTCATTCAAATGAATATTATTCACATTATGCCATATCAAGCATATACTGTATATATACCATTCGAATAATGTCAAACTCCAAAAATATAAACATCAACCTAGGGTAAATTGTAAAAAGAAGTTTGAGCAACCTCAGGAAGAGCAAGAATGAAAGCCCAATGTGCACCAAACGCACAGGACAGAGAAGCGGTGGAATGATTACAAGATGAAGACACATAACAGGTCAAAGTCAATGCATATTTAATATCCAACTAGACCTGAAATTAGCGGTGTTTTTTTTACAGATTCTGAACATTAACACCGACTGCATAAACTCTTTGTTGTTAAGTTGCATATGGCTTCAGTGCATCATGTCTTTAAAGTCTTCATTGCATAAGAATAACCTCTGATGCTCCTCTCTTCACTATGTCACTCTCATATGTGCTAATAAAGTGAATTCCTCTCCTTATAAAGTGACCAAACAACTGACGGGCAAAGCCAATATACCCTGTCCCTGAGTATTGGAAGTCACATAAGTGGCTTTGTCTTTCATAATAAGAAATTATTAGGGATTCCTTACCAGAATAACATAAAAATCAATGGGCGTCTATGGCTGCTCGTTTAAGGATTGTTCATTAAAAGAGGCGGTATAATTAAAATGACTGTCGGTCAAAGGCGACTCCCCGCTGGAATTATATTACACACGCTATAATCAATCAGGCCGAAGATTCAATTTAAAAGCAATCAGCATTTGGTGCGTTTTCTCAAATCAATGCTAATCCAATGATAATTCTGACCCGCGGGTGGGTGGCAGATCTTTATTTTTAGTCTCAAATGTTCCTTCTCCCTAAATGGGGAATGAGGCCATGCGCGTTGGGGACGCTCCACATCTCGGCACACAACATTACGCAGCAAAATGGCCGTACTTTAGGAGAAACTGTCAGGCAGCAGCACATCCAGGGGGTCAGATCAATAGTTAAGAGAGTGCTTTTGACTCAAAGAGGCAGGGAGATACTAAAAGGAAAGATTTGGTTACGTTGTTATGCAACAAGGTTACGTTTTGGTATTGGAAAATTATTAGTTTAAAGTATAATACTGGCATTAAGTACTCAAAACAGTGTGAATTTACTGTGGCCATCAAGATTAGTGGTTATCGATTTCTGTTGGTTTTTGTAAATAATAGACTCGCTATCAGTTCAGCTGTTTAAAGAGGACATGTTCTGCTTTTTTAAGGTTCATATTTAGTATTTAGTGTCTCTAGGGCTGTACCCGAATATCCGAATATCCGTTCGTTGGAGTACTATTCGGGTTTCAATTTCGATTCAAATAGAATTTATTGAAATCTCCAATATCAACGTAAGAGCTTGTGCCTCTTCGGGGGGTGCTAACACTTAACCATAAACGTTATCGTTTACTTTCTCCGTCTTTATATGTAGATATTACTTTTTCTCCGTTAATCTCCGTCACGTTGTTTCCATAGCAACAACAACAACTTCCTGTCAACAGCGCTACAGTAACTCTCCTTCAAAATAAAAGCATGTCCACACAAAATAGGAAGCCAAGCCAAATTACACTTAAGACATTATACAACTGCAACGAAAGTAACAAACACAATGCGATATCCTTTTCAATTTCAAAGAACACAAATTGGGTTGCATTAACAAATAACTATAAAACAACAATACTGTAGAACAACAAAATTAATGCCGTGAATAAACCGAAATACACGTGTTGAAGCGGTTCGCTGCTGATTACTACCGAATATCCGGAGCCCGAAAAATGGTATTCGGGACAGCCCTAAGTGTCTCTTATGTGACATTTAAATGCTTTAATGTTCAAAAAGCTCTTTATTTTTCTCATACTGCCTGTGCTGCAGCAGCTCTTTTCACCCTCTGTCTGAAACCAGAGCCCAGTCTGCTCTGATTGGTTAGCTGGTCGGCTCTGTTGTGATTGGTCAGGAAGCACAGGCATTGTAGCCTTTGCAGACCATTTCGTGCATGTAAATGTTGTGACTACAGGAAAGGGAAAACCCCAAGATGCACATTAGGGTTCCTTTAAATAGAAACGTTACGTAGAAAAGTAGCATATTTCAAAGAACACTACCAAAACACAGTAATCAGCCGTCAAACTCAACATCTTCCGTTAAAGAAGAGCAATTATGTCTTCAGTTTTCAGCTCTTCAAGTTAGTGAGAGACAGAAATGTCCCCGCAGAAACATCAGCAGATTTGAGCCATCACCAGACAGCTGAAAACAGAGCCACTCATCATTACAACATTTATCAAATGTTAGTGCTTAAACTGACAACCAGCACTTAAAAACTTCAAACACGCTCTTACGCCGAGCCTTTCGACCTCCTCCAGATCCCTTCTGGAAGTTTTCCACCAAAAATACTCCGTTTAGAGCGACAGAAATAACCTCATGTGTGCTCAAGTATGTCTTCCCCGAACATGTTGGCCTTTTATGAATTTATGGTTGTGCTTATCTCATGATAACAGAGAGCCTACCTGCCATATGCCACTGACTACAAGTCATACGTCTATTAGGCTGTTCTGTGATTAGATAACTCAACAACAAGCTCACAGCACGAGCATCAGACGGGCAGTTGTTCAATTATCTTTTGTCACGGCAGTTACGAGGCAAGAGGATACACGTAAGGCTGTCAGCAATAAAAGAGAAGTTGGAAAACGGCTTCCCAGTTTCACAGATAAAAGCTCTTTTGGCTGCAGCCGCTCAGAGGTTGACCTGCTGCGTGTGTTGGGAGGCTCAAAGTCAAACAATGTTTCAAACAGCAGGTTTTTTTTGTGTCATGCAGAGAAAAAAGTCAATGTTCTGTTTTGGTTTTTGTCAGCGTGTGTGTTTGAGTTGGAGGTACTAAAAAGGGAAGATTGAGTGAGGACATTATCGCAGCTGTCAGCATTATTTAAACAAAACATTCAGATTCAGATGTCTCTCCTGGGACATGTCTCCATGCTTTAATGTTCAAACATCTCTTTATTGTTCTCATACTGCCTGTGCTGCAGCACCTCTTTTCACCCTCTGTCTGAAACCAGAGCCCAGTCTGCTCTGATTGGTTAGCTGGCCGGCTCTGTTGTTATTGGTCAGCCACTTAGAGATGTCCCGCCCCTTAGCCTATCATGTACAATGTGTTGGAGCGCTAGCCAATAGAAGTGCGGTTGTTACATAGTGATGTAGCTATATGCGTTGCAGCCCTAAAACCTAAATTCCGTGTACATTTCGGGTATTTAGTTACTAAGTGTTACATAGTGATGTCATGATGTCACATAAGTAAACAAAGGAGTCCAATGGAGGCGTTTCAGGCGGGGGGAGAGAAACTCCCGCTGAAGGGAACACGGGAATTGTAGCCATTGCAGACCATTTACATGCACAAAAAGTTATTTAACACACACTACAGGAAAGTATAATAGTGCTAGGGCTGCTCAATTAATTGTATTTGAATCGCGATTACGATTATGAAAACAATGTAATCAAAATAAAACAATTATTTTTTTATTATTATTGGTTTTGGTTTTTCAGTTGAATTATACTTAAAATTCTGGGTAATCAACTGTTAAAAACATACTGTTCTATTTTTTTCTCCAATAAATTGATGTTTTCAAAGTAAATGGATAATCATTTTTAAATAATCGTGATATCAATTATTGACCCAAATAATCGAACTTATATGTAACGTATTGTTTATCATTTTTTTACGCATTTACTGAGATAGAACGCTGGACGTGAACCATCTTGTGTTCAAGGTATTCCAGAGTTAGCAACGGAAGGATCTATGATAATTATACGCCGCAGAGATGCTCCTGCAACCCTTGCCAAAGTAATAGCATTCTTCACGTCGACCTAGTAATCAAGTGAGTCAAGAGGAAAGAATTTCTAATAGTGGAACAGCAGACTCTCTCTCAGAGTGATCAAAACAACAGTTTTCATACCGCCAGTCACCGTCGAAGAGGAGGGAGCAGACCATCACTGTGTGGGGTTTCAGGAGGGAAGGTGCTCTCAGCGATTGTTAAAGTAAAAGTCTTGTTCTATAGTCTGAAGCCGCAGCGGCACGAGGCTTTTAGCTGTTTTAGGGTCAGAATCAGAAACCGGTTGATTACCAGGTAGGTTGACACGTACGAGGAATTTGACTTGGTGTTGTGGTGCATACATAAAAGTAAAACAAGAATTAAAAACACAGATAGAAAACTATAGGTGCTCTTCCCTGGTGAAATAGCTCGATGTACTGTAAACGTTACATTAACGCACAAAACAAGACAAAACAGAGCGCAGCAAACCACTAGGGCTGTCCCGAATACCATTTTTCGGGCTCCGGATATTCGGTAGTAATAAGCAGCGAATATTCGGCCCGCGGGGGCGAACCGCTTCAACACGTGTATTTCGGTTTATTCACGGCATTCATTTTGTTATTCTACAGTATTGTTGTTTTATAGTTATTAGTTAATGTAACCCAATTTGTGTTCTATGAAATAGAAAAGGATATCGCATTGTGTTTGTTACTTTCGTTGCAGTTGTATATGTCTAAAGGCCCTGACACACCTACCCGATGTTGGGAGTCAGAGGCAGTCGGGCATTCGCGGCGCCCTACTCAGGTTGGTGTGTCATGCTTTTATTTTGAAGGAGAGTTAGCGCAGTTGACAGGAAGTTGTTGTTGCTATGGAAACAACGTGACAGAGTTAACGGAGAAAAGTAATATCTACATATAAAGACGGAGAAAGTAAACGATAACGTTTATGGTTAAGTGTTAGCACCCCCCGAAGAGGAACAAGCTCTTACGTTGATATTGGAGATTTCAATCAATTCAAATTTGAAAAAAAAAACGGAAAAAGAACGAAAAAACAAACGAATATCCGAATAACGAAATTGAAACCCGAATAGTACTCCAATGAACGAATATTCGGATATTCGGGTGCAGCCCTAGCAGCCACCCGCGGCGCCATCTTGATTCTTTCCTTGCAACAGGGTTGTTTCTCCTTTGATCCCATGCACAGTAGCTCCACACCCTCTGTGAGCAATCAGAATACAGCTGCTTCTGACTTGTGGATGACATCAGACTAATCTTCTCACATCTGTTCACCAAAGACACCAGAAGACCTGCCTGAGGGTCGTCAGCTGTTTCCAGCTCTTTTTTTCCTACAGCATTGTGACAAAAAAAACATCCAAAACACGCAGCACACCAGCTGTCACAATGATTTATGTCGAGTTACAAAAAGGTTCCTTCCAAGTTGGGGACGACTGTGAGGTGGAGTGGTCGTTCAACAGTTCGATAACCAGCTCTGCAGGCTCTCAGGTGCTCAATGTGGACTTTGCACGTCAAAGTGTCCTTGGGAAAGATACCGAACCGCACATTTGTTGGTGTGCCATATATAGCATACTGTATGTATACCATTTGTATAATGTCAAACTCCCAAAAAATATACACAAACCTACGGTGTACTAAAAAGCTTGAGCAGCCTCACAATGAATGACAAATGCCTAAATGCCCATGGCAATGTCGGATGTGTTTGAATGGCTGAATAATGACTTTTTTTTTATGTAAAACAGCTTTAAAGGGGTTGCAAAGACTTGAAAAGCCCATCACCAGTTATGTCATTTCGTAAATAGACCCTCTAATGTACATATGGCGACAGCAGGAAACATACAAAGTCGCTGAGAGGCTGAGGCCGGGCCTGTTTGATATTGTGTGACACGCTACAAAAAAGTACTTGCTGAAATCAAAAACTCTGTTGCAAAATAATGTTGTTTAATGAAAACTGGGATGATCAACTTATTCTCCTTGGACATGTACATCCTTATACTAATCAGAGCAATCATTTCAATTTGCGGTCAACAAAAAGTACAACGGCCCTGTGTCACCCTCTCTTCCACCCACACCTCACGCAGGTGAACAGGATTATAATTAGTGGTGCACGATAATTATCGGCCCGATATTAGGAATTATGACGTCATCCCGATAAACCCGATAACAGTATTAATAGCCCCGATAATATACAATATATTTTTTGGGTCAAAAAAAGAAAAAATACTGCGGTGTGGGTGGATTGGGATGAGGGGCGCTTGTTTT
>CALSBZ010041038.1:0-33783 GCA_943591055.1 Gobionotothen gibberifrons
AAGTTTCTCTTAATGTCTTATGAATCCTGCTGCCTAGAGATATTTTATTTGTGTTATGCTTGAATGTTATCGAAAATTAAGTGAGAAGTCGAGTTTATTACAACGTACCTTGGTCTGGTGTTTCAAGTTTCCCGGCTGAGCAATGTATCACGCGAACTACGTGGTCGCGACGATCGCTGGGGATTATGGGTAGTGTAGTGTCTTTGGCCATCCAAAACTCATTTTTTTGTATGAATTGATGTTTCATCCAATAACAGTGCTTGTTGACTCATCATGAGGTCTGTCGCAAAGCGGACAGGCGTCGTCACAACAATAGCTGGGGATTGTGGGTAGTGTAGTCTCTTTGGCGCTCCACATTTCAGAGAAAACAAGTTGTTTCTCAGAATTGAAGGGGAAAATCTGGTGTTTTTTAGTCGATGAGTAGTGCAGATATCACTGTAAAATCAATCGACAGTAATGGGTGTACTTACTTCCGGGTGTGCAATACTCCTTTATCCAATGGGAACGGGCGCTCACATTGCCTTTAAGGGCAGCCCAGAGTCAGCCGATACAAATGACTGCCGTGCTTCCATGAGCGTCAAATCCTGCCGCAGATGGGAAGACATTGCAATCCGTTGAAAGCCATTTGCGTCCCTTTATGAAGCTGAAGGAATTTAGGAGCGTCACAACTAGACGCCACGGGACCCTGACCAAGCGTCGCTCCTGGACGATTATGGAGTGAGACTGTGTTGCTCAGCCACCCGGACAGAGTGCAGACCCAGCAGAGAGCCCAAGGCCCGGGCATCGCTCAGCTCCGGCCCCACTGCATCCACCAGCTGCTGAAGGCACAGGGTCTTGGATCGGCACAGCGCCACCGTCAGGCCGGGTGTTTCGCTGCTGCTGACGTCCAACCTGGCTTTGTGAATCAGAGGCTCTTTCAACAACCAGTACAGAGAGTCAATCTTTGGACACCTTTTATGGTTAAAAAGGGCCCAAGATTTAAAAACACCCTGATAAAAAGGAGGTAGCCCACTTAACTTTAAAATGTTTAAATCAGTTAAAAACAGAGCAGCATCCAGCCCCAGGTTACTCACGCGTCGGAGAATGCAGCTGCTCACATCTCTCCACACCAAATCAGCCGGGCCTGTCAGGTACCTCTGTAAAAACTGTATCCTAAAAGTGGCTGTTCGGCTGGCCAGGTGGATAAGGCCCTGTCCCCCCTCCTCTCTAGATAAAAACAGCACCCCCTGTGGCACCCAGTGTAGACCCTCCCAAAAGAAATCCACCAACTTCTTTTGTATTTGGGCTAGTAAGCCTGAGGGAGGGTCCACACAGGTAAGACGGTGCCACAGTTGGGATGCCACAAGGTTGTTTAAAACCAACACTCTACCTTTAAAAGACATCTGAGGGAGCAGCCACTTCCACTTTGACAGCTTTCCCTCTATCTTTCCTATGACGTCCTCCCAGTTCTTCAGGACTATGCTTTTATTACCCAGGAACACACCCAGGTACTTTAGCCCATCTTTTTTCCATATCATGTTCTGGGGAAGAACTGGGAGACCGCCACTCCACTCACCGACAGCGAGGGCCTCACTTTTCCTCCAATTCACCCTCGCTGCCGATGCTGAACTAAAATCCCTCACGATGTTTACTAAAATGTCTGTATCTTTTTGGTCTCTAATAAAAACAATGATATCATCTGCATAAGCTGATAAAACCATGCCTCCACTAAAACCAGGTAAAAACAGCCCTTGCAGTTTGGAGCGTATTTTGTTGAGGAGGGGTTCTAGGGAGAGTGCATAGAGCATGCCAGACAGAGCACAGCCCTGTCGGACCCCTCTACACACTCTAAAAGGAGCACACAGCCCACCGTTGAACTTCAGCACACTCTCAATCTTATTATACAACACCTTGATCTTGGCTATGAAACCAGCGCTGAACCCAAACTTCTCCATTGCTTTCCAGAGGAAGCTGTGCTCAACGCGGTCGAAAGCCTTTTCCTGATCTAGAGATATCAGACCAGTATTAATGCCCAATGAGCTGGAGACCTCCAAAACATCTCGAATTAGGTGGACATTGTCCACCATGGACCTGCCGGGCACACAGTAGGTCTGGTCCCGGTGGATGACCTGCTCCACAGCCCTCCCCAGCCTGGTGGCCAAAGCCTTGGACAGAAGTGGCGCAGGGCGCCAGTTTTTGATGTCCTGCAGGTTTCCTTTTTTTGGTAGCAGCGTGATCACCGCTCTCCTGCAGGACATCGGCATCGAGCCAGAGGCCAGACTTTCATTAAAAACTTCTAAAAGGTCATATGACAAGACGTCCCAGTAGGCTTTATAAAACTCTACGGAGAGGCCATCGATACCAGGAGCCCGCCGTCCCTGCATGCCTTGCAGGGCGGTCTGCAGCTCCTGGATCGTTAACGGCCCTTCGAGCTGTGAGTTGGTCTCCTCGGAGACCTGAGGTAGTTCGTTGCAGAACCCCTCGGACAGAGTTTCCCCCTCCTCATACTCGCTTGTGTAGAGGGTGGAATAAAAACTCACAGCTCGCCTCCTGATCTGGCTTGGCTCTGTTATTTCCTGCCCTGTGTCTGACAGCAGTGAGTGGATCACTCGCCTCTGCCCATTCTTTTTCTCCAGGCCGAAGAAGAAGCTAGTGGGAGCATCCATCTCATTGGTGTTGAGGAACCGGGACCTGACTAGTGCACCCTGAACTTTAACGTCCAGCAGGTTGGCTAAAGCCATTTTTTTCTCTTTGAGGATTTCAATATATCCTCGATCTCCTGTGGTCTCACTTATTGTTTCTAGTTCCACGATATCACTCTCCAGGTCTTTCATAGATCTAATGATGTCTTGTGTGACATTGAGGGTGTGCTGTTGGCAGAGCAATCTTATCTCAGTCTTACCATGGTCCCACCACTGCCTAAGACTGCTAAAATCTCCCTTCCTCTGCCTAAAAACACTCCAGAAATAAATAAGGGCCTCTTTAAAATGTTTATCAAATGTTAAAACCGAGTTAAAATGCCAATATGCACTTCTGGGTAAAACATTTCTAATAAAAACATTAGATAAAAGCAAAGAGTGATCCGTAAAAGCAGCAGGTGATATGCTGCACATTTTAAAAGTATTAAAATGATGCTTAAAACAATAAAAACGATCTAGTCTATCTGATGAGATTCTATTCTCTCTGATGTGGGACCAGGTGTACGGCCGGTTGTCTGCGTGCATCCTTCTCCATACATCCACCAGGCCGTGGGAGTGGACCAGCTGCCTCAGAGCATGCTGGGAAGCTGGATACGGCTCTGCATGGTTGCGATCTAAAGATGCATTTTCTGTACAATTAAAATCCCCACCCAAGAATAAAAAATCCTCCGTGGCACAACCGTTTAAAACATCATTAACTTTGAGTAAAAACAGCTTCCTCTCTGTACCGTTTGTTGGAGCATACACATTTATAAAAACAACTGTAAAAAGGTCAAACCGTGCTTTTATTAAAAGCAACCTCCCATTGATAAAGTGCTCGACCTCCAGTGAGACAGGATTAAAAGACTTGGAGAGGAGGAAGCCCACCCCCCCACTGAGAGAGGTGTTGTGGCTTAAAATGACTTCCCCCTCCCACTCCTTCTTCCAGTCCGTCTCATTAAAAACGTTGCTGTGCGTCTCTTGTAAAAAGAGGACATCGATATGTTTTATTTTTGCAGTCTGAAATATTAAAGCCCTCTTTCTTTCCTCTCTGGCTCCATTTACATTTAAACTTCCCACTCTAAAAGTATCCATTGCGAGTGAGATGTTAAAAGCAAAAATAAAAACAAATAAATTAAACACAGACATTGAGGTTTCTAAAATCACCGCTGCCCAATTGCTTCCTTACTTTGGTAACAATTCTTTTTAGCCTGTATATTTCCAGCTCATCCAGGACAGACTGCTCTTTCCGGCTCATGTGGAGTCTTGCTGAGGCACAGAAAACGGACAAATCTGGGAAATATTCTTCAATTATTACGTTATGTTGGTTTTTTGTCTGCACCAGGTAATTTTTTATCATTTCAGCAGAGTACATTTTTTGTTGTTGGCTACTGCTCAAAAAACAGCCACGGCTGGTTTCGGCGCAACGGACAGCCCTGGCACAGCCGGCTGTCCCGGCGGCTGTGCCAGGGCTGTCCGTTGCGCTGGCACGTTGGACGGCCCAGCCTGCGGGTCATCCGGACCAGGCGGAGCCAGATCCCCGCGCCTCGGACAGGCATTCACGGTGTGCCCCTCCTCCCCGCAACCAAAACACTTCATAACTGATGATGTTGCAAAAATCACATCGTCATAATCATCTACTTTAACGTAAAAACGGAGGTTAAGCTCCGCATTCCGATTGTTCAGTATCATATACACTTGTCTGCGGTGAGACACTACGTGTTTCAGTAACTGAGACTTACATCTAGACAGCATCTTTTTTACAGGAGAAACAAGTTTCCCGTGTCTGGACAGTTCTCTACTGAGGAACTCATCAGTTATGAAGGGAGGGACATTAGACAGTATAACTTTGGTTGCGGGAAGCATCAGCGGCTGTACTTGTACAAACATTTCTCTCACCGTGATGCCTGTCTCGATGACGCAGTTCACTTTCTCCACCTGATCCAGAAAGATCACCACCGCGCTGTTCATCCGCGCCAGGGACTTAATGCTGCCGTGCCCGACCTTCTCTCCCACAGCCAGCCCGATATCCTCCACAGTGCATGGGAAGCCGGCTGAGATTTTAATGCCGTGCTTCCGCGTGAGTTTGGCAAACTCCCCATTTACCATGGCGTCAGACAGCGGCCGGTGAGACACCGGCAGGAGAGGCCCACAAAACACCCCACAAACACCACCAAAAAGCACGAAAAGTAAAGCAAATCAAACCACCACCGATAAACTATATTAAATGAACACCCATTACACAAAAATAAACGGAAAATATAACGAAAAAGTCTCGCTCTTCTCTTTCTGTCGCACTCCAAAATCTCCCAGCATGCACCAGAAGAAGAAGAAGAAGAAGAAGAAGAAGAAGCCAACTCCGAGCTGTCCGACTTCAGGCGAGCTTTTTGAGACCTCCCCCGGCTGCGATCGGCTATTCCCGTCTACTTTCGAGGCGAGCCGCAGCTCGTCTCAAACAAGCGTTTTAACTCCAAGCGACTTTCTGCCGCTTTCCTCCGTGGTGCAGTGCTGATCGTTTCACCACAGTGAAAAGCACTTCACAAATTGCAGTACCCATAAGGAGCTGTACAAATACCGCAGTTTTTGCGTGGCTGTGTCTTTAGTTGAAAGCCCAGTGGCAATCTGCTCATCTCTCATCGAAATAATATGCTACACAGGGGCGGACTGGCCATCTCTGTGTGTTCTGGAGAATCACAGAACGGACGATCGTCCTTATTATTATGCCGTTCAAACCAATTATTTAAATGTGTTTGTTAAACTCGGCATCATGTAAGGCCCCGGCCACACGAGGACGATAACGGTCGTTTGCGTTACTGTTTAGTGTCATATAGACCGTTGGGCCACACGAGGACGACCGAATATGGCACTAAACGACTTAGGAAACGATAACGGGTCCCAAGGTGGATAGAAAGGCATACGCAACGCTCTGGGGGGTCCAACGGCTCCGTGAGTACGCCCTATACCAGTGACCACCAACTGGCGGCCCGCGGGCCACATCCGGCCCGCCAGACATTCTCATCCGGCCCGCACGACGGGGGTGACTGCGTTCGCCCCCCACCCATTTTTTTTTTTTTTTACAACGTCTCGTGAGTAAGGTGCAGTACCGGAGTCCAACAGAGAGGCAGCAGCTGCGGGACAGTAGACTGCGTACTGCGAAAGCTTCCCTGCCTTGAAGAAGAAGTGATCCTTCAATGTGAAGAGTCTGCTTCGTGCGCGCCCGCACCACAGCAGTAGCCCCGCTGTGACAGAGTCCAACAGAGAGGCAGGAGATGCGGGACAGTAGCCTAGAAGCAGGGTTGGGTTGGGATTTTGGAATACTTATTGGAATTATTGGTGGAAACGTTTCCTCACAAAATGTAATATTCATTACCGGCAGAACTGTGTGCACACTGCACAGCGCTGCAGCATGTCTGTGAGCGAGAGAGAGATGCAGGCAGCGTGTCTGTGAGGCCCCGCCCCGGCACGCAGCCCTGCTGAAAAAACCAGCTGAGACCAGCTTAAGATGGTTGCTGGTTTTAGCTGGTGTTAGCTGGTTTTAGCTGGTGTTAGGCTGGTGTTAGCTGGTTTTAGCTGGTGTTAGGCTGGTTTAGTTGGTTTACCAGGCTGGACAAGCTGGCCAGGCTGTTCTTGCTGGTTCAAGACCAGCCTGGCCAGCTAAACCAGCATAGACCAGCATGGATGTCATGCTGGTCTATGCTGGTTTTAGCTGGTCTATGCTGGTGAAGCTGGTATTATGCTGACTAACGGTCGAGGAGTTGAACTTCTGAGAGGCACCGCCGCTCTGACAGCTCTGACAGCTCTGACAACTCTGACAGCTCTGTCTACTGGGAAACGCGCTAAAAGTCCTTCTGGAGGTAAGCAACACTACACAATTTCACCAAGTCAGAGAGTAAAAGCTTTCTCGAAGGTTCGTTTTGCTTTCTTACAACGTTACGTTAATGTTAACTTAACCTTACGTTTGCTAGGAGGCTAGCTGTCTTAGCTAACAACAGTTAGCAGCTAACGTTTTCTGCAGTTTGTGTTTCCCCTGAAAAACGTGATGTAGTTATTTAAGGGTAAGTTAACTTAACGTTATCTTACAAGTTGAGAGAGTTACGTTTTGTTTAAAATCGTTAATGTAATGCCATTAGAGGTGTTGTGTTGAACATGAAGTTAGCTAACTGTAGCTCTCTACCAAAGGTTAGCATGTAGCTGTACTTTTTGTGGCAGCTAGCTTAATACAAAAAGGGTTTTGTGCTTCATTGTAAACTTGTACCTGAAATTGTGGGGACAGTTTTTTCTACTCAATGATACAGTGAGTTGGGTCCGACATACTTTGAGTAATGTTACTATTCTGCTAAAAAATTAAACCTTATCAGATGAGGACATCACCAAAGTGTGTGAGTCAGTCAGGGGATTTTATCTGTTCGTTGCATGCCATACAGGGATGCCTATGTACACACTGCTCTGGTATTAATAAAACATATAATTGTAAAATGTAAGTCTCGCTCTTGTCATCGTTCAGGCTTTGCATTTGAACTCCTATGACTGGTTGCAGACTTGAAGGGAACGACTTCCTGGCCTTCCTGACATCCAGGAAAAATGTGAGATTCTAATCTATTCAAATGCCAAAAGCAAGTTGTTGTTTTGAACTTTTTTTAATATGATTTTTTGGGGAATTTCAGTTTTATTGGACAGTAGAGATCTACTGCAAACAGTGGAGAGGGAGGAGATAATATGCAGCAAAAGGCCGAGCCGGATGGATGCTGCTCCGTGTGGAACGTGTTCTTTCAGGTAAAGCACTTTGGTACCCAGTTATTTATGGTATTGAGTTTGAATTTAGCTTTTGGAATGTAATTTCCAACTGTGCATTGTAAAGACTGAAAAAACAGGCTCAGGTTAAAGCTTGTCCTCCTGTCTTCTCTTATTTCCTTATCTTTCTTTCAGGTGTAACATCTACCAATGGTTGTAACATGACACCACCTCTTTGCTGTCCTACTAGTCAACCCTCCTGATCAGAGCCTTTCCTAAACAGTGGTAAGTTGTTTTACAGTTCAGTGTGCGTTAATTTAGCAACTTAATGCTTTACTGCTGTTGAATAAACCCTATATATATATATATATATACACATCCATCAGCAATCAATATAACAAATCGTCCAACACAAAATAGAAGAAATCTGGAGCGATTCTATTTCTTTTTATACAACAGCATCTATTGGGACTGCTCATTGATGTCATCAAGAGCCATTGAGTCTAGCTTTTGTAGTCGGCCTCTCAGAATGTTTATCATTTCTTTGTCTCTTAACATTCCTATAACCATTTGTTTTTTTATTGTTGATATTGTTTTGTTCTTTATTTTTATTGTGAGAATCACTTTGCAATTGTGTAAGTGCTATATAAATAGTTATACTAATATTATTGTTGTTACCATCATTACTTTTATTAATAATGTCTTCTTTGTCTTCTTTATTTATCGCTGCAGAAAGGATCATGCCAGCCCACATCAAACACCTGATCAAGAACTTGTGAATCTTCAGGCAGAAAAGAAGAAAGCACCTGTTCAAAGTTCCAGTTCCCTGTACATCGAACCATGCATGTACTCTGTTCCACATGTCTTCAGTCAGTTCTGGACCCCATGACTCGGACACTAGTTCTACCAAGGCTCATTAGAGGTAAGCAGTGGTAGCAGAGTGGAGTTATCTTTGTATTTAGGCTGCAAGTCGACAAGAATAGATTACAAATCGCTTAAAAATTGTTCAGACAAGAGGCACCATGTGTTACGCAGGTGTGGCGCTGATATAGTTTATATAATAAATAAATTATTTCCGGTGCAGAGAAAAACACTCAAGGTGGATGTATAAAGTACATACTGGTGTTAATAAAATATAGCGTATATCCCTCAATTTATCGACAATAAGAATGACAATACATACTCCCGGGTGTAAAGTAATATCTATAAGTAAATTCTGAAATTAAAATATACACTTCTCACTAGAAATGTAATCATAAAGCATTATTATGGCCAAACTATCCTACAATTTAGGATTTTCCACTGAAAAAAGTGTTGGATTCAATATTCAAAGGTTTTATTCTCATATGCTCAGCAGATACAGTGTAGAAATGTCAATGAAATTCTTCTGACCTGAGCTCCTCCAACAATGCAACATATATAATAAAATACAAAATAACAATTAGTGCAAAAAGTTTATATACATGTAATATAATAGAATATGATATTTACAAGAACAGAATATGAAATTAAATAATGTAAATTAAGAAAAAAATTAAACAAGGTGTATTGCGTGGATAATAAACCCAATCACAGTGAATGTTCAAAACTAAATTTGATACATTTTTCTTTTTCATCTCACAGTGCACATATTTAAGTAATCATAACACAAAGCTAAAAGCTAATCTGTTTTTCCTTTCTCTTTTCAAGAGTGCTTCAGAGGATGGCTGACAAAACAAAACGTGGAGAAGACCGAGAGGGAGAAGAGGGAGAAGTTGGTCGGTTACTTCATTTCTCAAAAGATACAGGACCTCGTGAAAAGCGGGAAGAAACAGTCGAAGTAAAAATATGAATTAATGGGTGTTTCGAAAATGTTTTCCAATTTGTATTAATGTTCATGTTGTGTGTTATAAATTATGTTCCTGCTTCTAATCATTTGATGTATGAGTATTTATTTACAGACAATACATTCTATACATTCTGGTACCTTTCTGGTAAGGTAGGTGCTCTGATCTGAAATGATAGATGTCCATTGAGCTACTGCAATTGGGTGAGAGTGTTTCATCATCATATATGACCAGCTTAACCATCAAGTAATCCCAGCTAAAGTTCTACTCAAGATCATACCAGTCTGACCAGCTCATGGTGACCAGCTAGAACACTGTGACCACCAGCTAAACAAGCTATCTTGACCAGCTAATGGTGACCAGCTACTAGACCACTGTGACCACCAGCTAAACCAGCTATCCCAACCAGCTAATGGTGACCAGCTAGACCACTGTGACCACCAGCTTTTACCAGCTAAACCAGCTATCCTGACCAGCTAATGGTAACCAGCTGGACCACTGTGACCAAACCAGCTATCCTGACCAGCTAGACCACTGTGACCACCCGTTTTTACCAGCTAAACCAGCTATCCCGACCAGCTAATGGTGACCAGCTAGACCACTGTGACCAAACCAGCTATCCTGACCAGCTAAAGTGTCCAAAACCCCTCTCAACCAGCCAACTAATCCAGCCTAATATTGACTGGCCGGTCAGGCTGGTCAGGCTGGTTTACCAGCTGGTTTACCAGCCTGACCAGCCTGACCAGCCTTGTTGGTCTTAGCTGTTTTTTTCAGCAGGGAGATGAGAGAGAGAGATCTCTTTTAAAATATATTGAAAGTTAGAGACGGAGATGGTTAGATAACATGTGCAAGATAACGTGTATGTAGCATTTCTTTAATGTCGAAATGATGACATTTCATAACGGGATCAAATCAAAGTGAATGGCCTGCTGCTGCTGAATGCATGGGGCAAGTGACTGGAAAATGTTTTAAAAGTTATTACATCGTTTTAATAAATAATAATTATAATTCATTCTATTTAGGGGCGCCTTTCAAAGCACCCAGGGACACCTTACAATTCATAACCTATTCCAAGGAAAGGTTTTAAGACAGATGAGAGGGAGCTGTCCAGAATGACAGCTCCCTCTCATCTGCACCCCACATAAAAAACATCACCCGGACTGCATTCTTTGTACACCAGGATGTTGTGTTTGAGTTCTTGATAAGCCATTAAAACAGTAAAATAAGTGTCTCCGGTTCATATATAAAAATCGCTGGCCCGCGATAGTGTCTATTGGATACATTTTGGCCCTTGGACAAATGTAGTTGGTGATCCCAGCCCTATACGAACATGTTCTGATTACGATGACGCAATAGCCCCGCCTCTCCCCACCTCTGCTGCTCACCTCCGCGTACCCCGCGTCATTGCTCATGTGTTTCGCCAGCAACAACAACAACAATGGCGGATCGCAGAGTTGCTATCCCCACCTCTGCTGCCCACCCCCGCGTCAAATAAACTGCACACTGAATTCAGATTATTTATCTTTCTCTCGAGTGAAGTCTAATCTGACAGGACGCGGAGACACGCAGCTCTGCTCACCTGCAGCTCCTCCCGCTGTGATGCAGCGGTGAACAGAGCAAAACACACACTTCAAGTCAGATCATCACCCTTAGCTATTTTAATTACCTGTCAAACTACCTAAACTAGTTATAAATATGTTTATTTTTTACTGTTGGCCGGGTCACTCATTACTGGATCAGCTGCTGCATGACAGACACTGACGCTGTCCGAAGAGAGGGAGGAAAAAGAGAGGCTCCGTGTGTTTTATATATTATATATAGTCGTTATTCATTTGTTTTAAAGCTCAATAAATAACAAAGAAGACCTTTGACCGGCACTTTTATAATTTTGTCCGGAAGATTTCAACTTTAATACACGTTGACTGGCGAAAAACTCTGCCGGTTTCCCTCTGCCCGCACCGCAGAGAATAAACAGAAGGGCAACCATGACAACCATGCTTCTTCTCTGCTTTTGTGGAGGAAGTTACAGCGCCACTTACAGGCTCCTGCATATGTACTGCAGCTTCTCCAGCGGTTGGAGCTAAACGGAGCTGTCTCGTGTGGACAGAAACTTTCCGGTGTCGATTGCGTGTGGACGGAAGCTTTTTCGCGATTGCGTTTGCGTTAATCCTATGCGTTTAGCCGTTATCGTCCTCGTGTGGCCGGGGCCTAAGTTGCGCTGACAGGTCCACACACTGCTTCCCCGCAGCGAGGCTCCCCCGCCCTCCTGTTGACAGTTCACGAGTGTCGAGCTCCCCCCCGTTGATAATTCACGATCATGTGTGTGGGATCAGATAACGACATTGAATGTTCAGCTCTCAGTGCTCTTGTAGATTCTAGCTCTCAGTGCTTTTGTAGATTCTAACTGATTCTCTGCTTGAAGTTGATTCTCTCTCCTGTGCCCCTGTTTGTACTTTCAGATATATATCAATGGTGTTGAGTAAACCCAAGATTTCCTATTTTCGCTGCTGCAATTCAAAGGCTTTAAATACTGAAATAATGGGGGAGTTCAATTGTGAAAGGGATAGGGGATTATATTGAGAAATTAAATGTGTTTATCGTTTTATCAACTATCTTAGAGCGGGCCCTTTGACCACTAGTCACATCCATGGATTCAGATGTTAAACATCATCCAGTCAAGACAAAATGTCATCAGTTAAAGACACCTGCATATGGGCAGCCCTGTTTTAATTGAGATGCAAATCTCTACCATGCTGGACTGTTCAAACCAAGCCAGCACATTTTTATTTTAAAGGCCTTATAGATAGCTATGACATTAAGTGTTGGAGCCAAATTCATAAGTTTGCTTCTAAATGTAGAAAAAGTAAATATATAGACCCCTAAAAGCCTGGTGAGACATAAGCTGTATGTAGGAGGGTGAGCTTATTTCAATTTGGAGTCTAGGGGTGTAACGGTTCACAGAAGTCACTGTTCGGTTCATACCTCGGTTTGGGGGTCACGGTTCGGTACGGTTTCGGTACAACAAGGAAAAGCAAAAAAAAGTCCCAAATGCAAAATTAATTTTTGCTGTTATTTATTTTTAACAGTAGTGCAAGTTTTGGTATGAAAATAAGGAACTCTAACATTTGGAATCAATAACTGTACTACACAGTTAAAAACAAACCACAAACAGTAACACACACACTCAGATGGCCATATTATTTATAATGGCTGATGTCAAACAAAAAGGTTCAATAAGCTGTACTACAACTAAAAAGAATGTCTTGAAAATATTAAAATAAATAATAAGAAAGTGTTTCAATCACAATAAATAAAAGGCAATACAGAACTGTATAACATCTCCTGATGTCAAAATATAAAATAAATACAATGATAAATACAAAACAAAATAAAATCTGTACCTTTAGGAGCAATGTCTAACATGTGTAATTAACTTGTGAGTGTGTGAGGCCATTATGCCTAAATAAAGGTACTCAAGCTTTACTCTATTTTCAAGTTTTTCTTCAAAAAGATGAGTTTGTCTACGTTGTCAGTAGTGAGGGCAGATCTGTTGGCGGTAATTATGTCACCTGCCGTCGAGAAAACCCTCTCGCTGGGGACTGAGACTGACTCGGATGTGATGGAGCATGTTTGACGTGTTACCACTAGCATACCGCACCGCTATCGAACAACACCGACACACCGTCCTCGTCCGATCCACAACTCGCACCCCATCATTGTTGTAGTCCACAGGGAACCCGAAATGTTCCCACACAGCTGATTTAAAAGAAGCAGGTGGGTTCTAGCTCCTGTGCGTTGTGTGAACTCACCATAGCTGCTAACTTTTCTTCTTCATGTATTGTGTTCGTTTTGTTGTGATTTGTTCTTGTTCTTCATTTGTTATTTACGGGCGGCTGGCTTTTAGGCGCAATACCGCCCCCTGGATTATAAATTGTGTAATACTGCCCTGAGTGACAGACTTTTTTACCACTCGTAAAAAAAGGCGTATTCGCCGTGTGACTGCATGTGCCGAACCGTGACGGTACGGGACGAATACGGATACCGTTACACCCCTAGGAGTCTGAGCATTTAACTTAGGTCTAATTAATTGTACCACAGACACAAATAAAGTTCACCCAGTCAACCAACACTACATATCATATAATCTGCAGGCATCTACAAGGAAACCAATGTGTTGGTTTGTTCATATAAGTCTAGCCATAGTTAGATATTCACAGGATGTCGTCCCTGAAAGCATGATGAAATTGTTCCCGGAGCAAAGTGCAAATAAAATGACAAGCTCTTTGACATAAGCCTCCAAAATGAAGCTTATATAATTAGACTTGGCAGAGCCCCAGCCATCAAAGCGAAGGATGGTGCTGACTAATTGAGCGGACAGATTAGGTCTGACACAGCCTGAGAGTACAGGAGGAATGAAGTCATACTGGTCGGAGGACAGCTGCCTGGCACAGATCTTTAAAGGAAAACTACATTTTGACATATTACTCTATATTATATATCATCAAGTATTAATGTGCAATGTTCCAGGAGATATTTTCCAGTGTAATATGTTACTTGTTTCCTTTTGCATGTTACTTCACAAATCTGAAACATTGTGGGTATAAGGAAGTTCTTGATCTTACACTTAGCAATTAGTAAGATCACTAAAACATGTCATTCTATTCATGCTATCATTTCAGACTGATTAGAAGTGTAACAAGAGAAGATTGTCCTGCAATGCAAGCAAGACCGCGTGAAAGGCCAGGCAACACGTACCGCTCTCTCCAAGCAGGTCCCCCCCACTCTGTCACAGATGAAGTTGCAGAATTGTTGTCCTTCTTTCAGCAGAGATCCGATAAGTTGCTGATCCTTGGAGACTTTAAAATCTACTGCTAGTCTTTGAATCTTATGAGTCTTTTAACCTAACATGTGTTGTGACTGCACTTACTCACTCAAAAGGTCATACTCTGGATCTCTCTTTAACGCATGGTATGAATAGTGCTGATGTGGAATGTGCCTGTGTCTTCCTATGCCCAGCACTTGTTGTTTGGGGTTCACCTTCTTCCGCAAGTAGGCTGTTAAATCATTTTAATAACAGATTAATTCTAGATCTAATTGCTCCGCTCATGAACAAAAAATGTAGTCGCCTCTCGATGCCCTGGATAATTTAAATGTCATGGTCATTGATCCTCCCTCGAGTCAGGTATTAGAAGCTAACCCGGAGAAATGTGAAGAACTTCATTCCTTATTCACAGAAGATGTCTAATTTATGAAGTCTCATTTCTGCCCCAGATTCGCCCATTGAGTTTGACAAGCACTGTGCAGTTTCCCTCTGCCTATTGAATCTTATCACTCCATCGATACTTGATTATATGGTAATGTAATGAAACCCCAGACTTGTCCTATAGATTTTATTCCTGTAAAATGTTTAACCTGTTAAGCCCCAAGCCTGTTTTTCAGGTCTCAGGCTCGAAAATGACATTCCCACAACAAATCAGAATCAGAATCAGAATCAGAATACCTTTATTAGTCCCACAGAGGGGACATTTGCAGTGTTACAGCAGGAAAGAGCCACAGACAGCTTAGTGTTGCATATCTTAAATGCGTTAAAAAAAAGTACT
Organism: Gobionotothen gibberifrons; assembly: GCA_943591055.1. Classification (NCBI taxonomy): domain Eukaryota; kingdom Metazoa; phylum Chordata; class Actinopteri; order Perciformes; family Nototheniidae; genus Gobionotothen; species Gobionotothen gibberifrons. The sequence continues at coordinate 14,815 of CALSBZ010041038.1, forward strand.
AGGTTATAATATAATAAACAATATGCTTAAAAAAAGTACTAAGTTATAATATAATAAACAATATGCTAAAAAAAGATAAACAAAAAGAAAGTTACATAATTTTCAAAAATACAGATCAAAAACAAATCAAATCTACAAATCAAATCCTGTAGCAGTTCGGATTTAGCAGCCCGGTGTGTGTTACAGTTATTAAAGATGGCATATGTATATAAAGTATATATTGCACATAAAGCACATATTGCACATAGTTTTACGGTATTTAACAGCAGCAAGTTACACAATTTACTAAATAACAACAAGGGTTTAGCAGCCAGGTATAAATTACACAGTTATTATTGGCATATATATATTGCACATATAGCACATATTGCACAAAGTTGGTTTGTATTTGTATTTAGCAGCAAGGGGTGTTATAGTCTGTGTTGTGGTGTGTGTAGGAGGGTCTACTAGGGGCTGTGCTGGTTGTAAAGTCTGACCGCTGCAGGAAGGAAGGACGGACGGAAGGACGTGCGGTATCTCTCCGTGCGACAGACGGGGTGCAGCAGCCTGTCGCTGAAGGTGCTGTACAGTGAGGACAGGGTGTCCAGGAGGGGGTGAGACATATTGTCCAGCAGGGCGGACAGCTTGGCTGCCATTCTCCTGTCTCCCACCACCTCCACAGTGTCCAGTGGACTCCCCAGGACAGAGCTGGCCTTCCTTACCAGTCTGTTCAGTCTCTTCCCGTCAGCAACCGAGATGCCACTGAGCAGGCCACACCATAGAAAATGGCTGATGCCACAACAGAGTCAAAGAAGGTCTGAAGGAGTGCCCCCTGCACCCCGAAAGACCTCAGTCTCCTCAGCAGAAAGAGTCTGCTCTGCCCCCTCTTGTACAGAGCAGCAGAAGTGTCAGTCCAGTCCAGTTTATTGTTCAGATGAACACCCAGGTATTTGTAAGAGTTCACAATCTCAATGTCTGCTCCCTGGATGTTCACTGGTGTCGGGGGGGAATGTTGGCGTGTTCTGAAATTCACCACCAGCTCCTTGGTCTTCGTTGCGTTCAGCTGGAGGTGGTTCCTCTGGCACCAGAAGGTGAAGTCCTGCGTCAGCTCCCTGTACTCCCTGTCATCCTCGTTGGAGATGAGGCCAACGATGGCAGAGTCGTCAGAGAACTTCTGCAGGTGACAGGTTGCAGTGTTGTGGGTGAAGTCTGCAGTGTAGAGGGTGAAGAGAAACGGTGCCAGCACCGTCCCCTGGGGGGCCCTCGTACTGCTGATGATGGTGTCTGATTGACACTTCCTGGTCCTCACGTACTGTGGGCGGTTGGTGAGGTAGTCCAGGATCCAGGAGGTGAGATAGTGATCCACCCCCGAGAGCTGCAGCTTGTCCCCCAGGAGCGGGGGCTGGATGGTGTTGAAGGCACTGGAGAAATCAAAGAACATGATCCTCACAGTGCCCCCAGCCTTCTCCAGGTGGGAGAGGGACCTCTGCAGCAGGTAGAGGACGGCGTCATCCACCCCGATGGCAGGCTGGTAGGCGAACTGCAGCGGGTCCATTGATGGTCCCACAAGGGGCCGGAGGTGTCCAAGGACCAGCCTCTCCAGGGTCTTCATCAGCTGTGATGTCAGCGCCACCGGCCGGTAGCTGTTGAATTCCTTGGGGTGAGGGGTCTTTGGCACAGGTACCACACAGGACGTCTTCCACAGTTGTGGTACCCTCCCTTGCTTCAGGCTCAGGTTGAACAGAAGCTCCACAATCCCACACAGCTCATCTGCACAGGATTTGAGGAGCCTCGAGCTGATGCCATCTGGACCCGCCGCCTTCCTCGCCTTACACTTCTGCAGCTCCCTCCTCACCTGGTAGGTTGTGAAGGACAAGGTGTCGTCAGCGGGTGGAGAAGAACCGGGGGTTGATGTGAGAAGTGTCTGTGAGCTGATGGCCAGGGGCTGAGTAGAGGTGTGAGAGGTAACAGGGCCATTTCCAGGCAGCGGGGACAATGGGGGGTGCAGCAGGGGGGAATGGGTCTGGGGGGGGGGGGAGGCGCATGACTGATCAAATCTGTTGAAGAAGATATTCAGGTCGTTTGCCCACTGGCGGTCCCCGCGGACCTGGGAGTCTGGCTCTTTGTAGCCATAGATGGTTTTCAGGCCTCTCCAGACTCCACTGACTCTGCAGCAGCTGTTCCTCCATCCTCTTCCTGTAGCTGTTTTTACCCTCTCTGATTTTCCACCTCAGCTCCCTCTGTACAGTCTTCAGCTCCTCTCTGTTGCCAGATCTGAAGGCCCTCTTTTTGTTCTTCAGGAGAGCCTTTATGTCAGGGGTAATCCAGGGTTTGTTGTTGGGAAAACACCGTACAGTCCTGGTGGGTACGACGTTTTCCTCACAGAAGTTGATATAGTCCGTGATGCAATCAGTAAGGCCATTGATGTCCTCCCCATGAGAGTCAGTGAACACATCCCACGCAGTAGTGTCGAAACAGTCTTTCAGAGCCTCCTCAGACTCCTCAGGCCACCTCTTCACGGTGCGTGTGGGCACCGGCTGTCTGTGGACCAGAGGTTGGTACACAGGCTGGAGGTGAACTAGGTTGTGATCAGATCTGCCCAGGGGAGGAAGGGGGGATGAGCTGTATGCATCCTTGGTGTTGGCATACAGTAAGTCCAGTGTTTTATTGTCTCTGGTGGTGCAGGTGACATATTGTTTGAAAGTGGGCAAGTGAGTTTTTGAGAGAGAGGCATGATTGAAGTCTCCAGAGATCAGGAGAAGAGCATTTGGGTGCTGTGTTTGCAGTCTGCTTACAGTAGAGCTGATGACGTCTCAGACTGCAAACACAGCACAAATGACCATATCTTCCCTTCTAAAAGGGTTAAATTAATAATCTTTGTTCTCAAAGTAATGATAAACCTGTGAGTTGGATTTAGAAAAGTCAGAATCAATATAGATGTTTTTTATTTTAAAGAAAATTCAGATTGAACATAGTAAAAAACTGTAAATTATAGTGTCCGTCCAAAAATGATGTTTTACTTATAGTGAAAACTAACCTTGGATGATGGGTTAGTAGACTAAAAGCTTTAGGAATCCAAAGTACAACATATAATAAGTACCCTGTTTCAAGATTGATGCAAAACAAGTGAAATTTGACCTTTTTAGAGAGATTTAGCAAAAAATAACCACTTCTGGGGTCATTTGGGTGGATTTTCCATATCTCTGGCCCCCCTTGACGAATGAAATCTCTTTCTAACCGCTAGAGCCAATGGAATCGAGGGAAAGTTCTACACACACAAACACGTTACCAAATAAGGAGTGAGAGTGAGGCGTGGCCAAAACCGGAAGCTGCATACACTCTGGTGGCTACCATTAGCAGCTAACTTTTTTTCTCCGATTTTTACATAAAAATTGAATTATGGATTATAAATACTTTTTTCAAAGCCACAGACACATTATTAACCTATGGATTAACTGATGCAGCCGCGTTTTTTCTCGTTTTAATTCCATTGAACACGTCTTTTGATCAGATTGACAGCTACGGTGAGACGATCTCCCTTAAAAGCTCTGTAAAGGTACGTGTTGTGATGTCTTTGCTTCCCCTGTCGCGAGTTCGGATCACTCAGTGATGATACTATACCTATATAATCTGTGGAGTCTCAGCTTTAATTGGATATATTGTATGTGCAATTACGGTAAGTACTAAGGGCATCTTTATCTTGAGTGCTGTGCCAAAGTCAGTTTGCATGAGACTTGTGTTATCTTCAATTAGCTGATTCCTCCCGTTAATCTGGTGCTACACATTAATAGTTTCATAAATGTTAAGAAGCCCTGAGACACAGTCTCGAAAAAAAACGTTGGGGGGCCCCCCTGTGGGGGTGCTCCCGGGCTAAACAGGTTTAACATTTTAAACACTGTGACACTCTTTTCTGCTAATCTTAAACTGCTGTCTTTGAGCATCCAAGTTCATGCTACCTCTTGGCCACCTCATTCATATACATAGTATCAGATTACATTTGTTAGCAGATGATATCCAGATCTATTTTAGCAGTTTATGTTTTATTACTTTTTATTTTGTTTGTTCATTTTATTGTCTGTGTGTATTAAATCTGTTCTGTTTTTACAAAAAAGCACTCGCTATGTAAGATGCTATGTAAATTAAACTTCAGTTGCTTTTCTGTTTACTGGTTGAAGTAAGGACAATTATTTAACCTAAAGTACTGGTATTAAGGACAGTATAGCCTGTTTGTTGTTGTATGCTTGAACAATTAGAGTGAATAATGGCAAAGTAGTGGAAGATCAGAGTCACTGTGGACAATGATAACTGTAGAAGACTTGATCTCTAGATGCAGGTATGCAACATACTTTAACAGAAATATACAACACATTTCCCCAGCATTTGGAATTGAAGGCTCGTGGTCCATGGCTTCACAAAAGATTTCACAATCATTACATTGCCAGGAGAATCAAGTTAGTTTATGCATTCTCCAATGCAGGAGGTTCCCATCACAGCCTGGTAGGGGTGTAACGGTTCACAGAAGTCACGGTTCGGTTCGTACCTCGGTTCGGGGGTCACAGTTCGGTACGGTTTCGGTACAACAAGGAAAAGCAAAAAAAAGTCCCAAATGCATAATCTTTTTTTGCTGTTATTTATTTTTAACAGTAGTGCATGTTTCGGTATGAAAATAAGGAAAGGAACTCTAACATTTGGAATTATTAACTGTATTACAGTTAAAAACAAACCACAAACAGTAACACACACACTCAGATGGCCCATATTACAAACAAAAAGGTTAAATAAGCTGTAAAACTAAAAAGAATGTCTTGAAAATATTAAAATAAATAAGAAAGTGTTTTAATCACAATAAAAGGCAATACAGAACTGTATAACATTTCCTGATGTCAAAATATAAAATAAATACAATGATAAATATAAAACAAAATACAATCTGTACCTTTAGGAGCAATGTCTAACATGTGTAATTAACTTGTGAGTGTGTGTGAGGCCATTATGCCTAAATAAAAGCTTCACTCTATTTTTAAGTTTTTTTTCAAAAAGATCAGTTCGTCTACGTTGTCAGTAGTGAGGGCAGATCTGTTGGCGGTAACTATGTCACCTGCCGTCGAGAAAACCCTCTCGCTGGGGACTGAGGTGGCAGGTACAGCCAGGTAACAATGTGCCAACATGGCTACATTAGGATAAACAGACTCATTATTACAATTGCTTCGGTTATTTGTTTTGGTCTCTCGGCTGTCATTTCTAGTGGCTTCTTAAAAACAGCGGGGATTAGCTGTTGCACAGTTGTCGTCTTTTGCCGGGCTCCGGTGATTGACAAATCTGGGTGATGCCTTCGGATGTGATTTAGCATGTTGGATGTGTTACCACTAGCATACCTCGCCGCTGTGAAACACCGCCGACACACCGTCTTCGTCCGATCCACAACTCGCACCCCATCATTGTTATAGTCCACAGGGAACCCGAAATGTTCCCACACACCTGATTTAAACGAAGCAGGTGGGTCTTCTAGCTCCTGTGTGTTGCGTGAACTCGCCATAACTTTTAGGCGCAATACCGCCCCCTGGATTATATATAGTGTAATACTGCCCTGAGTGACTTTTTTCCCACTCGTAAAAAAAGGCGTATTCGCCGTGTGACTGCATGTGCCGAACCGTGACGTCCGAACCGTGACGGTACGGGACGGGTACGGATACCGTTACACCCCTACAGCCTGGTCGTCTGAAGCACCAGTAAGCAGCCCCAACACCTCCAGTGTGTCCTCATCATCGTAATCAGTGTTGGATAACACCATTACATTAAATCACAGAATCGCAAGGACGTGCTTGCTCCTGTGAAATCCCCATTCCTCACTTTCAAAATAGCATAAAAGCTTAAACTTGGAAATGAGAGCTTCAGAGAAACTGGCACCTGACTGTAGATTACACCTGGGTTTAGGTCTGACTTTTAGGGAAGCTAGCGGTGGAAAATTTTCAGTATATAAAATAAGGTAGCAGGGGGCATTCATCAACAATGAACCATCTGCTTCTGGTTATATGGCTTGCCTTATATACAGTAAAAGGGCCAACATGACAACAATGGCAGACTCTGGCTGTCCATAAGTGACTAAACGCTTTGAAATCATACATTTAGAGTGAATGCCTCCCAGCTAAATGTGTAAAGAAACCATAAAAGGCTGAAGTCAATAATTGTCCTTCACACTGCTTGCGAAACAGATAAAAGCTAGAAACTCTCAAACATTAAAGACTTAACTGTTGAATCGTGTCGGACAAAGAAATGGCGCACCTTGTGTAAGAGAGAAGTTGTCAACATTTTTTTTCCAAAAGAAGAAAATAAGTGGTTCAGAGAAATCCAGACATATTAAGCCTCATTTTGCCCCAAGAACAGCATGGATTATTTGCAATGTGCAAGACACATTTCTAAGGAAATATGATGTCTTAATGAGACAAAAGTGGCACGCTGGTTAGAGAATCAGAATGGTGACTGGAAAGGTGCCAATTCAATACTGAGGTGGGAAAAGTGAAAGAGCAGCACCTGCCTCAAGCAAGACACTTAATCCTAAGTGGCAAGCAGATCAGACCGTGGTTACAAGCAGCTTCCAGGTGTGAGCTGTGAAGAAGAGAGCAGTGCTCTTTCTGGGATAATATGATATTAGTCACAATTAGCAATATTATGTTCTAAAAGAGGGCAGTCTGTTCCCAGCTATGTGTAATGAAGTCATTGTGGTTAAACAGGTTGTACATTTTCCACAATTTCTAGATTTCTTTTGCAATTATTGATGTATCAGTAACATTTAAACAATTGTAATCTTGTTAGTCATTGTAATTGTTCCAGCCACATGTTTTGTCTTGTATTATAGATAATGAAGGCATTATAATGATCTCAATGCATTCAATATGTGTCATGACTACACTCATAAACACACATAATGCCGTCTAGTGCACTATGATGAAAGTAATTAGAGGAGTCTTATGGCCACACTAGACTAGTTATAAACTGTAAATTCACCCATCAGCACCTCAACAGTCAAATGTACTAGGGACTCAGAGAGTTCTATAATAGTCCTTGCAGTTTTATACGTTATCAGAAGTTGTGTGGTCTTCGATGTCAGGTCGTTTGCTCAACACCACACTGGCTTTTTTTAGGACTCACCTCAAGTCCGACCATATTTGTGTCAACCATGGTTTTAGTGGGGTGGGTTTGAGTGCAGTCATGGGCGTATAGAGTAATGGACTCAGCTGACAGAATTGTCCAGAATCAGTGCTTTCCATGAGGGAGCAGAGTGGGGGGGGGGGCAGTTTAACAATTTGTGGGTGGTCAACTGTGTATTACATGCAGCGTTCTATCATTTCAGACCATTAACCTGCAGTCACAGTCACTATTCATTGCAACACATATATTTTCTTAAAATACTCACACTGGGGTTCATGGATTTTCCAAGAAGAGATCATGAGCTCTTATGCTTCCATTGCTAGTAATAATAATAAAACATGTCCATTGCTAGTAATAATAATAATAATAATACTTGTCTATTGCTAGTAATAATGAGGATTAACAAGCAGCAGAGTTCTGCATATGACTTTAAATGATGTGCCATAAAGGATGCTGTTGCAGTAGTGGAAGTGATTTAGCCGTGGATCAAATGTTCTGCAGCAGAGGAGGAGAGTGATGGACGTAGACGAGGTACATTTTTGAGGTGGAAAAAGCATCTTTGGGGATTTTATTGACAAAGTGTTTGAAGGGGAGGTCACATTCATCACAGTACTGTAAGTTCAAAGAAGTTGGCTCGCATCCATGATCCAATTTCATTAGGATTGTTTGTTAAGGTGGAGTGAGTAGTATTGTACATGAATCTAGAGGAAATTAAACACTGAGTTTCTGCCTGTTGACATTGTGAAACGCTTCTCCTCCACAGTGTTCACCGTTACCATGGAGCTGCTCCATGGATGTATAATAAGAACTATAGGTTACTTACATAACCCCAGTTCTCAGAGTAACATGAAGTGAGATGTCTCACGATGGGATGCGCCTCATCGCGGAGCAAACAGAAGCATCAATCTCATTTACGCCAATTCTGATTGGCGGGTGATCTCGACATCATCGTCAGGGAATCCACCCCCTATAAGTAGCTTGCGCCACGACGCATGCGTCATTCAAAATAAGCACCTCTTCTCGCTTCACCATAGCAAGGAGGGCCGTCTGGTGAGACATCTCACTTCATGTTACTCTGAGAACTGGGGTTACGTAAGTAACCTATAGTTCTCATTCATAACACTCTGTTCGATGTCTCACTATGGGAAATCGTAGCTCCCGTATTGCCAGACGAGCTTATCTCGAAAATCACCAAACCAACCAGAGCCTAACAGGTAGAGCTCTGGCTCAGCAGGGCGCCCAGCACCGCTCGGGCCATACTGGGAGCAGAAACGTCTAGCCTGTAAAGGCGGACAAAAGTGAGCAGCGAGGACCAGCCCGTCGCTGCACAAATGTCTTGGATGGAAACACCCTTGAGCAAACAACCCAGGGTGTAGCCAGACCCCGAGTCTAAAGAGCACGCAACCCGAGGGTGCCCGCAATTTCCGACTCGTATAGCCAAAACGATGATCTCTACCCTCCGGTGGGAGAACCGTCGCCTAGTAACGGGCCTATCCCTGTAAGGGTTAGCCCAGGACACAAAGAGTTGGTCATCATGACACAAAACTCCCTTAATCTGTCCACATAAGTGCATAAGCACTGGCTAGACCTAGCAAATTCAACTGCTGTTCCCCAGGGGGACACAGCAGCAAAGGAAATTGCCTCAATGTCAATTGGGGTATCTGAACCAACCACCTTAGGATAAAAGGTGGGGTTGGGCCTTAGCAACACTCGAGTTTGCCCTGGGGCGAACTAGGTGCGTGAAGGATGCACAGATCGCACATGGAGTCACTGACTCGCTTGGCGGATGCCAGGGCCAGCAACTAGTGACCTGGAAAAACCCTGTGCTTCCAATTAGGTCCTGTGAAATGATATAATCACTCCACCGGGACATTGAAAAAAGGTGTGTCCTCTTTTAAGGACATCATTCCTCCCTACCTTCCACTTTCAGTCATAACAAGACACAGTGGAGGAAACTTTCGCACTCTGAGCAGTACTCATCGCCCCTCGGGAGACTCACTGTATTCAGATTGCACCACTTACGGGTCTGGTCCATAGGACGAGACATCCCGGGTGTGGGCGAAAACATCGTCGTCCCCCCACCTCGGACAGAATGTCTCTGGGGGGGGGGGACCGCACAGCCACTGATAAATCTCCGCCTGCCAGTACATTACAGGTCAGTGCGGAACTATCAAGATCAATGCGTGGTGCCGTTCTCTTACTCTGGCAGATCTAATTATGGGCCACTGAATGAATGTACCTTCACCCATGAACCCAGTTACCAGGTGAATTACACTGTAAACCATCAACGTGTATCTTAGACCCAATTCCAACTAAGCTGTTGAAGGAAGTTTTTCCATTAATTAGCACTTCTTTATTAAATATTATGAATATGTCTTTATTATCAGGCTATGTTCCACAATCATTCAAAGTAGCAATGATAAAACCGCTTCTTAAAAAGCACAACCTCGATCCAGAGTTATTAGCCAACTATAGACCTATTCCTAATCTTCCGTTCTTCTCAAAAATTCTTGAGAAAGCAGTCGCAAAACAGTTGTGTGATTACTTAAAAAACTATGATTTATTTGAAGATTTTCAGTCTGGCTTTAGAACATATCATAGCACAGAGACAGCTCTGGTTAAAGTCACAAATGACATTCTAATAGCCTCAGACAAAGGACTTGTCTCTATTCTTGTCTTGCTCGATCTCAGTGCTGCATTTGATACTATCGACCATGATATCCTATTGCAAAGACTAGAGCACTTAGTTGGCATACAGGGAACTGCTTTAGGCTGGTTTAGGTCCTATCTATCTGAACGCTCTCAGTTTGTACGTGTCAACGATGAATCTTCGACGCAAACCAAAGTTAGCCATGGAGTGCCACAGGGCTCAGTGCTCGGACCTATTTTGTTCACATTATATATGCTTCCGTTAGGCAATATTATAAGGAATCATTCTGTACATTTTCATTGTTATGCGGATGATACTCAACTATATTTATCAATCAAGCCTGATGAAATGAATCATCTAAATAAAATTCAAGACTGCCTTAAGGACTTAAAAACGTGGATGACCTTAAACTTTTTGATGTTAAACACGACCAAAACTGAAGTTATTGTACTCGGCCCGAAGAATCTACGAGACAAATTATCTAAAGATATACTAACTATGGATGGCATTAATTTGGCCTCCAGTGAGACTGTAAGGAATCTTGGTGTTATATTTGATCAGGATTTATCCTTTAATGCCCACATAAAATCAATTTCAAGGACCGCCTACTTCCATCTACGTAACATTGCAAAAATCAGGCATATCTTGCCTCAAAACGATGCAGAGAAACTAGTCCATGCATTTGTTACTTCTAGGCTGGATTATTGTAACTCCTTATTATCAGGGTGTACCAAGAAGTCAGTTAAGTCGCTTCAGCTGATTCAAAATGCTGCAGCTCGTGTACTAACTAGAGTTAGGAGAAGGGACCACATTACTCCTGTTCTGGCTGCCTTACACTGGCTCCCTATAGAACACAGGATAGAATTTAAAATTCTTCTTCTCGCCTACAAAGCCCTTAATGGGCAGGCGCCATCTTACCTTAAAGAACTCATTATACCCTACTGTCCTACTAGGGCATTGCGTTCCAAGAATGCAGGGTTGTTGGTTGTTCCTAGAGTCTCTAAAAGTACAATGGGAGCCAGAGCCTTTTCTTATCAAGCTCCACATTTGTGGAATCAGCTTCCAGTTTGTGTTCGGGCGGCAGACAGCCTATCCGTTTTAAAGAGTGCGCTTAAGACCTTCCTTTTTGATAAAGCTTATAGTTAGGGCTGATTAGATTCAGCCCCTAGTTATGCTGACATAGGCTTAGTTTGTCGGGGGACATCTTACTTCTTCCTTCTCTCTGTCTGTACCTGTGTACTCTCATGTTCCGATAAACCCAGCTTCCCCAAATTGGTGTCTATATACGCCGGGATCCGGAGTCATGGATGATCCTGTTGCTGCAGCCCTGTGTCCTGGATCGCGAGCCCGGACTGGATCATAAGTCCTGGATGGATGTCCTTGTGGATTCATCTTCCTATTATACACACATGCATTTCCAAACATTTGGACTACCTATGTTGCAAATGTATTATCTTTTTTTACACACGGCATCTATTGCACGTCTGTCCGTCCTGGGAGAGGGATCCCTCCTCTGTTGCTCTCCCTGAGGTTTCTCCCATTTTTTCCCTTTAAACTGTGGGTTTTCTTTGGAAGTTTTTCCATGTACGATGTGAGGGTCTAAGGACAGAGGGTGTCGTATTGTCATACTGATATTCTGTACAAACTGTGAAGACCACTGAGACAAATGTAACATTTGTGATATTGGGCTATATAAATAAACATTGATTGATTGATTGATTGATTGATTGATGTGAGGTTCAGTCTGCATATGGTGATACGCCTCCGGGCAGCAGGACTGTCCCGAGGTTTGTCACAACTGGTGCATGCCTTACTCTCAAGGAGAGGAGGCGACCGCAGCACCACAAGATCAGTTTACGTGCCAGCATGTAACTGGGGAGAACGTAAAAAAGACCTCCCTAGTGGTTTACATATGATACTGTCATATTATCCATCCTCACGAGGACATGGTGTCCTCTGAGAGAAGGCATACAGCGTTTTAGGGTGGGGGACACCGCTAAAACTCTAGGTAATTTACATGCAGCCGTTGGAGGTTCCTGTTTTCTTCAGAAACCTCCTCACAGGCTGATTTTTGTAAGAAACCTCTCTAGCCCGTCAGACATGCGTCTGTGGTGATCGCCCTTTGCGAAAAGACAACACCCATAGGCATGTCCTGTACTGGTTAAAGTCGGGTGCAGCCGGCGGCGCAGTGCCGTTTTACGCACTGCTCTCCGTGCGCCGTGACGCGCAGGATTTAGTCTGAGGGCAGCTGTCCAGTGCTGAAACTCCCTCGGGGGGAAGTACAGTCTGGGCTGGGAACAACGTGCTCCCTTCTGTGTTTATGGTGAAACTCAGGTCGAGCAGGTGTATTACGGGGACATTTGCCCGTGTAATAACCCCCTGTTTTGACTGTGCGAGAGGCAACCAGTCGTACAGGTAGGTTGCCAGGCGAATACCCTGTTGTTTTAACGGGGTTACCGCGGCTTCCGTACATCGTACAAACCCTCTTGGACTGAGAACAGACCGAAGAGAAGTAGTCCGCACTTGTGAGGGACACCCTGGGACATAAATTACAGATATACCCTGTGGGTGATATGCTGGAGTTTGAAAGCATGCATTTCCAAAGTTGACTGGTGTGAGCCAGTCGTCCTTCTTGTCGCATGAGACATATTAAATATGTGAGTGAGCATCTCGAAGCTGTATCTTTTAAGATATCCGCCTGGAGCTCAACAATCTCAATATTGGCCGAGTTCCGTTCCCTCTCCGTTTGGAAAACGGGGAGATACTTGGAATGAGAGCCGCTCTGACTTTGTTCGACGGGTATCACAGATATAGCCTTGTTTTCTATAGGTGAGAGAATCTCTTCTCAGAAAAACGGGTTGACCCTCTCCGGGCCTGTTTGTACAGAGTGCCCGAGAGCGAGGGAGGAGGGGGGGGGTGACATTGGGTTGGAGACCGTAGCCTCGTGTTACTGTCTCGAGCAAGTTCCCGGCAGACATTGTGAACATCTCCCGCTGATTTCTCTTTAGAGTCAGCAGAGATGACATGTCTCCCACCCTCAGAGTCTCAATTTGTCGCGATTTTTGGGGATATTGAGTAAGAACATGTTTTTATCATGGTTTTTATGAACCACACAGCTTCCGGTCTTCCACGACCGACCTGAGAAAAAGACGTGCTGCTGCAGGCACGAAACATACTACCAATAGAAATACATTGCTTTTAAAATCGTTCTGTGTGACACGAAAAAAAGGGGATAATCGTGTTGGTGAACACGAATCAATAGATTAAATGTTGTGACTATAACACGAAAGGCTGTGAGACTGGGTATTCAATTTGTACACGTAACAGCACTGCGTGTTCATGACAGCATGGTACTGGATTGTTATGATGGATTTGATATTAACGAGGCAGTTAGCAGTTAGCAGCTAGCGGCTAGCTAGTAATTATGCTAAGTTACAGGATGTAACAGGATCTAGTGATATCCAAGCAACAGAGCTTCATTTAGCATAATACTTGTGTGGGTTGTACATGAAACCACTTGGTAATATATACAAATATATGTATTTTGAAGCCTGTTATGATTAATTGTGAGTTAAATCTTTATCTAAAAAGTAAAGCTGATGATGGAATACTATGGTGGAGTTAAAATAACAATAGCCTATTTCTCTTTGAAATGTGATGGAGTAAAAGGATAGTAACTGATTATTCATGTTAAGTACCCCACAAGTAACTAAAACGTATAGTACTTGAAGGAAAGGTGTGAAATACTTCCATAAATACCAATATCACACACTACAACACAGACTATAACACCCCTTGTTGTTAAATACCAACCATGTGCAATATATTTTTAATTACATTTTCATTAGAGCTTTGACTTTTTCAGCTGAATAAATATTAGAACTCTAGATGGTTTTGTTCAGCATTGCCAGCTTCACTGTTGAGCTTTATGTTCAGTGATGCAAATTAGTCGCTTTTCGGCGCCTCCCGCTTTTTTAACGCTGATTTGGGTGACTTGTGTAATTCGTGGAGAACCGAAGAGTTTTAGTTTTGGGGGGGGGGGTTAGGGTGATTTTAGTATTTTCAAGCAGAGGTTGAGTTCAATAATTTGTATGGCCCTCGGAGGATGTTGTAAAAATTGAAAGGAAAAAGGTTCCCCACCCCTGCTGTAAATAATAATAAAACCCCTTGATTTCTAACTTAACATCTCTGTCTCCTATTGATCTGAGTATATTATAAAGAATAGCCAGTTAATTGAAGCATTATAGCACAGGCCTTTGTCAGATGGTATATTACGCTGTTTTTTTTCTGCTTCAAATTGTTCTCTCTTTTTTCACCATACCTGTGTTTGCATCACTGTATGTTGTGCCCAGCATTCTCCTGTGCTCTGAAATCAAAATGTGGATAAGCATAAAACAACACTAAAATAAACACTACAAGACAACTTGTTATTTGTTTTTTGACAACAAAGGTTGTTCCTTTGTGTGTATAAATATACAACACACAGGCTATATACATATATCTATATGTATTAGGGGTGTAACGGTTCACAGAAGTCACGGTTCGGTTCATACCTCGGTTTGGGGGTCACGGTTCGGTACGGTTTCGGTACAACAAGGAAAAGCAAAAAAAGTCCCAAATGCATAACATTTTTTTGCTGTTATTTATTTTTAACAGTAGTGCAAGTTAAAAACAAACCACAAACAGTAACACACACACTCAGATGGCCATATTATTTATAATGGCTGATGTCAAACAAAAAGGTTAAATAAGCTACAACTAAAAAGAATGTCTTGAAAATATTGAAATAAATAATAAGAAAGTGTTTCAATCACAATCAATAAAAGGCAATACAGAACTGTATAACATCTCCTGATGTCAAAATATAAATGAAATACAATGATAAATATAAAACTAAATAAAATCTGTACCTTTAGGAGCAATGTCTAACATGTGTAATTAACTTGTGAGTGTGTGAGGCCATTATGCCTAACTAAAGGTACTCAAGCTTTACTCTATTTTCAAGTTTTTCTTCAAAAAGATTAGTTTGTCTACGTTGTCAGTAGTGAGGGCAGATCTGTTGGCGGTAACTATGTCACCTGCCGTCGAGAAAACCCTCTCGCTGGGGACTGAGACTGACTCGGATGTGATTGAGCATGTTTGACGTGTTATCATTAGCATACCACACCACTGTAACAACGCCGACACACCGCCCTCGTCCGATCCACAACTCGCTCCCCATCGTTCTTGTAGTCCACAGGGAACCCGAAATGTTCCCACACAGCTGATTTAAAAGAAGCAGGTGGGTTCTAGCTCCTGTGTGTTATCTGAACTCGCCATAGCTGCTAACTTTTCTTCTTCATGTATTGTGTTCGTTTTGTTGTGTTTTCTTCTTGTTCTTCATTTGTTATTTACGGGCGGCTGGCTTTTAGGCGCAATACCGCCCCCTGGATTATATATAGTGTAGTGGATACTGCCCTGAGTGACAGACTTGTTTCCCACTCGTAAAAAAAGGTGTATTCGCCGTGTGACTGCATGTGCCGAACCGTGACGTCCGAACCGTGACGGTACGGGACGAATACGGATACCGTTACACCCCTAATATGTATACATATACAATTCTAATTAATACAACTGTTAATTTGATTAGAGCTTTGAAACATATATCTTTATTTATATATGTATAAGTGTGACGACTTCCTCGGGCGATATCATATGGTATAGCGAATTAATCAAACTGGGTCAAAATGTGTTGTGCCCACATGCAAAGGTTGTACGCTCTGGCTTATCCCTGCGTGGTATCATAGTAATAACAAACAGCTACGTTCAACTCCTTTAATGGTATATTGCAAGTGCAATAAGAAGCTACAGGGACGTTAATCTACGTCGGTAATATTAACTTTATTTAATACAACATTTACGGTACAAGATTTACATCATACAGGCCATGTAGTATAATATTTTACAAATGATGAGTTACAACAAACATGTGCAATATATCCATTATTACAGCTCCGTGGGATGGCAGTAAGACGATATGGGTCCGTTGTTATTGTGCATCCATGGGTAAAGGTGGGTAAAACGCATGTAGTGCTGAACACGTACATGAACGTGCCGGGCGGCGCGGTCCCTAGGGTTAGATCCGCGTTCATAATGCCGAGGGATATAACTCTCAGAATAACGTTATTAGCACATTTCTACAACTTGAGGAACGAATGTGTTTAATAAGGGCTATACAAGTGTTCATACTGGGTAGTTTATTTAGTTTAAAAACAATTATCCAACGATTTACAGACCACTCTTTCCCCATGTAAGTCAATGGGAAAAAGTGTTTCCGGGCCTGGCAACCAAACGGAATTGTAGTACCGCCGTTTGGCCACAACAAATATTTTCCTCAGAGTCCGCCGCACTTCCTGGGGGCTTGAGCTGCTCAGGTGGGGGGCAGAGAGCCAGAAACACGTCCGCAAAGGGGCGTGGACAGCAGCAGCTCATTTGCATTTAAAGCTACAGAATCAGCACTTTTGGAACATGGCTGAAACAGAGGGGTTTATGGCATGCTATAATTCATGATCTGTTTGGTATTTTGAGCAAAACACTTCAGAGACATATATATTAGGGCCGGGACTTTAACGCGTTAATTAAGATTAATTAATTACACAAGAATTAACGCGTTAAAAAAATTAACGCATTTTAATCGCACTTATTTTTGCACCGCGGAACGTTTCTCACTGGATGAGTTTTTGGCGTACCGATTATACTGGAGCACCAACTAACTTTCATGACTTCAGACAACAACAAACCACAGTGAACAATTCAAACATGAACGAAGAAGCTGATGAGACCGCTTTGGTTGGCCCCGTGGATGGGAAATTTTGTTTTAAAAAACGGACGGATGGAAGCGTCGATAAGAGCACGGTTGTGTGCAAATTATGCAAAAAGGAATTCGCATATCACCGCAGCACATCAAGCCTCAAGTATCACCTCAATGCTAAACATATAGCAGCTAGCGTGGACGTTAGCCCGACTCCGAGTACAAGGAGGACCCACACCCAACCCACACTCAACCAGATGACTGGTTTCAGGGCCAGGATAACTAAGTCCACGTCTGAACAAATAATGCAAAAAACTGTTGGTAAATCAACAAAGTCTGTTATGGCCTCTGAAGCAACAGAGAGATGTTTTCTAATAGTCAGGGTTTCCAATGTTCTGAATGTACTTGAAAGTATTGTGTTTTACTTAAAAACAAAGTGTTATAGTTTACAGAAGGTCTACCTACCTATAGGCTACCTGAATCTCTGAAATGTACTATATTCCTAAATATGCTATTGCTACACTTTATGGCAAAAATTGCACTTTTCTTGGTTAAGTACCACCTTGAAAAAAAATAAACAATGTTTTGTTGCTTAAGCTTATGTATCCAGTCATTATTCAATGGTATAATAAAATCCATGTGAAAAAAATTGCTTCTCACTGTTCTCAGGTCAAATATTTATATGCGATTAATTTCGATTAATTAATTACAAAGCCTCTAATTAATTAGATTCATTTTTTTAATCGAGTCCCGGCCCTAATATATATATATATATATATTGTATAGATATGGCCCTATAATATATTGTTGAAATATAGTATAATACGTGACCTTTAAGTCCAATACATTGTAAGCTGCTGACTAACTAGGAAAGCATCTTTGCTGCTAAGGATTGCAGGTTGCAATATGGTGTCATGCTCAGTGACAAGTGTGTGTGAGTTTGTGGGGGGTTATACAATACAGCGGCGCCGGATTCATTTCAGAAGTGGGGGGGGCAAAAAGTGCGTGTGTATGTGACATACTTGCCAACCCTCCCGATTTTCGCGGGAGACTCCCGTTTTCCTCCCGGGGTCATATTTATCCCGCATTTCTCCCGATTTCTGACTAAATCTGATTTGTTTCATTCTAACATAACACACCAAATGTTACTGTTTCCACTCGGACTTCAATACAGCTACACCATTGTTTGGTTTCCATGGTAACGTGTCTCTTTAGTAGCGCGAGCCAATGAAAGTCTGTGAGAGGGTGTTCAGGAGGAAGATAGAACATGAATGGACAACTGGACCCTCTGCTCACTCCTTCCCTGTAAATTAAACTATACAGGTCCAGCACACACATACAGTGCAGTTGCTCATTCCATCTCTTCTTTTTTCCTGCTACGCTCTTGTTTGACAAGCTGAATGTTGACTGGTGTTTGACTGAAGTAAACTCTGTGAAAAGTTCCAGTTATTAACTCGTTACTCGGTATTTACAAAGAGTAATCTCCACATTTGGAGAAAGTTAGCCTACAAGCCGTTTGACAGCAGCAAATCTGCATATTTCACAGAAGGCTCGTTTAGTGGTTTTGCAAATAATTAACCACTCTCTGTTTTTGTACCATTCTGCATTGAAGTACCTTTCGCTTTGCCCAAATAAGCTTTTATTTGCCCGTCTCAATGTCCCAACAACAAACCTCCATGCAGTCGGAACCAGCCTGTTTCGGTTCAACGATGCCGGCGGCGGCGGTTTTGACAGTCTCTGAAGCGGAGCTGCTTTTGCGTTAATCTGCGCTGGTTCTGTTTGAAGGACCAGGCTCCGGAGTTGCCGATGTCAGGGATGTGACGTTCAAGTTGTTGAATTTCAGTTTAGTTTGACAGTATTTTGTTTTCTTATGTGCCGGTTCTTCTGACATGTTTGCAAGTGTATCTATCTAGGTTAACGGCTGACACACACCAACGTAACAAATAACGTAAACAACGTAATAAATAAACACATCTAAGCTTTTTTATTGGTTGTAATTTACATGGATACATTTGAATGGTGTGACAATGTCCTATTTGATTGGATTACAATATACATATTCTTCCTGTTATGTCTGCCTGCTTTATTTTACCAAATGCAAAGTGACCTGCTGCTCCATCGAAATCAGTCACAGTGACCCGAAGACACATTTTGAGTTGTATACACTGCTGGAAAGAGGAGATTCCTAGCTTTCTAATGATATCAGGATTGTTTTTGTACTCCAAATAAAGCAAAATATGTCACATTATATAATGACTGTCACCGAGTCATCATTTTGAGAAAAGGGCCTTTAAAGTTTCCTCTTCTCTGGATCGATCTGATTGATTATTAGCGGAGCAAATGATCAAAGTAGTAACGGAGGGAAGATATTTTCGTTTGGATTACTGGTCTTGGGGAAGCT